>VHKM01000151.1:0-153742 GCA_007210695.1 Neogobius melanostomus
CCTTACTTGGTATCTGGAGTGTGTATTTGAATGCTTTTAAAATTAACAAAACACATGACAACATATACTTTTTACTTTGGAGCCTTTTAAGAAATGCATTGTTGTAGAAAGTATTATGTTTATCTTTCAACTGTGAAGTAAAAGTAGTAAGTTCAACAAAAACTACTTGAGTAAATGCACTTCATTACTGAACACCTCTGTTTAGAAGTTTTAGTTAATTTAAGCTTAAAACGACATTGAAAGCTGAACTTTTTAGTGAAATAAATGAGACAAAGAGACAAAATAACGTATTTGTGAAACATCTCAGTTTGTTTATTTGACTGTAAAAAATAAAAATAAAATGAAGCGTCGTGAGGTTCCTCGGCTGAAAAAAAAAAGACAGTTTTCTTCCTGTGTCTCGGATTAAAAATAGTGATGGCCCAGTAAACAGCAGAAGTGAGTGACTTCATCGGACCGTACGGGACTAGATAGTTTCAGTGTGTTTGAACAAAGCTTTTGTTTGGCTTGCACTGAAGAAAACAGCTGTTGGTGATGTCACTTCCCCTTCCCCTGGGTAAGGACGGTCGAATTGGGCAAATGCTGCTGAAGCAGAAGTTCACTAACTGCATAGAGATCTAACAGTTGACCCCATGAAAGGTTAAGGATTAGTTGCTAGTGTTAGTACTTAGAGGCTACAATTTGATGGTTTCGGATGCAGCAAAAGTCTGTAGTGGGAGGAGACAGGCTCCACCCCCTGGTCTGAGCAGCTCTGAGCAGGACTGACTTTAAACTATTGTAGAAGCTGTTCTTATGTGTCAGAGGCATTTGACTTAAACATGTCATTTATTTCTGTACTAATGGAGCCTGCAACTTTTTCTGTGTGCCCCAGCATCTGCAGTCTTATCACCATAAGCTGTGACCCAAATGAGGACATTTATTATAAGCCATGACATACTGTTCTGTTTGAATATGTAAAAAATAATGTCAAATACTGAATTTAAGCATTTAATTAACGCTGAAATCATACTCAAAACAGAGTAAGGTGGTGCTTTCATATTTTTTCAGTTTAAAATACTGACAAAATGTTATCTGGAAGGGATTATTAATTGTGATCTCAAGGACAGTGACAAATTCCACAGAACGTGATGCAGTTACATATTCCCATAGAAAGTTAAGCCGGATTCATACTTTAGTATCTCTGTTATTGTTGGGTCACATGCAGAAGTGAACAGTAACTATTTGTAAATTTAGTTTAAGTACAACACTATTGTAAAGTAAAGAGGAACTTACTTTGATTACACAAAATGTTTTAAGACACTATTCCACAAACTTGTTTTAGTAAAGGCTCCAAAGTAAAAAGTATCAAACTGGCTGTGTGTTTTTTAAGGCTTCAGTACAGAACAGTAAGTGACTCTGATAATGTCAATGTTTTACAACAAAGAAGGTGCCATCTTTGTAGTTTTGAAACTACAGTTATTAGTCATTAAACCCATTTGTACTTTCTACTTATTTCTACTTTCTAATGTTTAGTATTTTCTACAAGCAAATACTTCAGTACTTTTTTTTAAAGTAATAATTTAACAAAGCACCTTTTACTTTCATTAAAGTAATATCTGACCAGTAGTTCCTGTACTTTTATTCAAGTAATGAAATCATGAGCTGAATAATGTTCACGTGACACTGTCCCAAAATACTGTTCACAGTTGCTGAGTCATGCTGCCCTCTTGTGGTATAGACCAGGTAAAGCAGCTGAACTTAGATTATGGTTCTCAAACTCTGTGGTCGAAACACTAGACTTTATTTATTTGATGATGATTTCATACATGCTTTAGTTATACATTTTGTCTGTGCAATAGAGGCCGGGGGAAGGGGTTAAAAGTTTGCAAAATTTGTCGGCCTTTTGTGGCTTTTTTGTCGCTCTTTAGCCATTGTATTGTTGTGTTTTTGACACTTCTTTTGCCATTTTCTCATTGTCATATTTTTGTCGCTCCTTTGATGCATTTAGTCACTTTTACGTTTTCTGTGGCTTTTTGCCACCTTATTCATTGCATATTTTGTTGCGTTTTGTCACATTTTATATATATATATATATTTTTTGTATTTTTTATGTATTTTTTCCGCTGTTTTGGAGCTGAACTGGAGAAGGTGCGCTTGGCTGGGGCATAGGTTAGGAGGTTAACCATTAGGACAACTTCAACGAAGTTGAAGTTGTCCTAATGGTTAGGACAACTGTATACAATGGTTAGGACAACTGTATACATTAGGACAACTGTATAATATTGAAGTAAAGGTTGATCAATGTTTTTATTTGGTTCTATCACAGTCTGCTATTCCGGAGACTAAATATAATCATTTTTTTTTTTTTTTTTTTTTTTTTTTAATTTTTTAATTTTTATTTATTTATGTATTTACTTTATTATTATTATTATTATTATTATTTTTTTTTTTGTTCTGTTAAAATTTGGTAATGTATGTAACCCAATGCCCCCCCCCCCGGGGATTATACTATAAAAGCAATAAAAAAATAATTAAAAAAAAAAGAGAAGAAAAAAAAGAAAAAAAAAAAAAAAAAAAAAAAAAAAAAAAAAAAAAAAAAAAAAGTTTGCAAAATTTATAATGACCTTATTTTTATTTTATTTTTCTATGTAAAGGGTTTAGAAGATAAAAAAGGGAAATTGCAGGACAAATTTCACCTTGATTTAGAGATGGGAGGTAAAACAAAAAGAGTTTATATTGGAAGTCAATGGGTACGCAGATTTCTGAAGCACTCCCAGAGGGTACAAAACTTCTCACGCAGCCAAAATGTATCAGAACTGAATGAAACTCACATAAAAACATGGAAAAACTCACCTCCGTGCTAATTTTCACGGGAATTGGAACAACCAGAGCAAAAGTGATCGCAACAAGTTTACCCTCAGATACGCAGATTTCCCTTAACAGGTCACAAGTGTTAAACTATTGGAGAAGCTGTGCTTATGTGTCAGGGGCATTGATTTGACTTGGAAAAAACATTTCCTCTATTTCTGTAAACCTTGAACCTGACACTTTCTCTGTTAATGTCCCTCAGTATCTGGAGTTTGTTGATAGTTTCCCATAATACAGTCATTTCCTAAAGAGCTTCTGAATGTGAGCTCGAGGACGGTTTAGATTTGGAAAACTGACACTAAATATTTCAAATGAAGGTGTGGCCTGATTTATTGTGTAATGTCTGAGTCATGAGGAACAAAAACTGGCACAAAGGTCAAAACAAACTGCAGAGATAAAAAAAAAAAAAACAGATTTGGAGCAGGATCCAGATTTGCAAAAACAGAGTTGATCTCGAGCCATAATAGACAAAGCTTTTCTTCAATTGACCAAATAATGTAGTCAATCTAAAACGTGTCTTCTATTTATTCTTAGTTATTACAGGCTTTCAAATAGACCGTCTATTTCTCTAGAGTGTGAAATATTTACTCTTTGCTTTGATTCTGGATTCGTAAGAGTTCAAAGCTAACTCTTGTTCGTTTGTCACGTCACCTCGTTTGTCACTAAAGGATTGTAGTGTGTGAAGATATGGAGATGATCTATATCAGGGAAAGTAGAGTCAGCCTCAAAACACAATTATCTTAGTCATGTTCAGGATCATTGTCTCTGTCCTCAGCCAATCAGAGGCTTGTTACCACCAAAGAAACTCCTTCTGTCCGAGTCGTCTTTATGACGGCTCAGAATTGTTTTGTTTTTCCCCCAATTTCCAGAAAACTTTAAATATGAAGGAGCTCATTTCTCTGGAGGCTGATGTTTGTGGACTATAGGTGTAAACCAGTGGAGCATTGACATCTGTGCAGTGGATCCTCTTAGGGTCAGAGTTCAGGCCTCTTCTGTCGCCGTGGAAACAGTCGCCTATGACACGAGCCGATACGAGCGCACATCACCCACAATGCACTGCTGCAGCATCGATAAACACCAACTACAGTGTTTCTGTGTAGAGTCCAGACCCAGCTCTGAGAGAAAGAGTCTCATTCAACAAAACAGCAGCAGGATTCACCTTTTAGACCAGAAATGTGTGTGTGTGTTTTATTAGGAGTTGTACGAGGAACAAGTGAAAGAAAGTCATGTCCGAACAAATCATGAAGCTTTTTATTATTATGTGCAGAACAAACAGAGAATCTACTGTAGCAAGAGCAAAGAAATCAATACTTTACTGTTTACTGAACCCAAATACAAAGGAAAAACATATATAATAAAAAGAAACATCATAAAAAGTCACAGTCAATAGATTTCCCGTTCTCCAAATCTGCACTTGAGGAAAACTAGCAAAATGTAAAGAAATAAATGTAATTAAAAATAATGATAAATGTGATAAAAATAATGTAATCAACTGTTCTTACAACAACTGCATCATCTTCACAATGGTATAGACTTTTCTCTCCCGACAACACAAGACTTTTACAAAAAATAACAAAAATAAAAACAGAAACTGTAGTAAACTATGTGTGATTTTGCTGTAGAAATAAAACATGATTAACAAAAACATAATATTTTCAATCAGAACTTTTCCCACTAAACACCTCTGATGAATGTTGAAGTAAAGTCTCATTAACCTACATGTGTTTTGCATAAATCGACATATTTCAAACCACAAACTCAGTGATAAAACTCAATAAGACTCCTGTACAAGATCAGACAGGACCTTTAACTCCCGACCTCAGCAAAACAACCACAAATAATGGATTTATTTGAGTTTAAGGAAATGAACAGTGTCTCCAGTGTAACCAAGCCAGACTCCAGCAAACAGTGGCTGAGTGAAGGTGGTCTGGACTCTGTGGAGGAGGCTCATGGTTTTGTCCTTAACACTGTAAAAGGACAGAGCCCCTGCACTGTGGTCCAAGTAAACCCCGATTCTGCCAGAAATTGGACCTGAGACCTCAGACTCAAGATCATTAAAATAAAATGAGTAACTGTTTTTCTGACAACGTAAAGCCCAGGATTTATCATTGTATCCAAATGCATTTTCATGTCCATTTCCACGTCTCTTTATATCCCTGTATGACACTGCTATAAAAACGTTCTTCACGCTGCACTCCACCTCCCAGTAACAGCGGCCCGTCAGACCCTCTGTACTCAGGACCTGATAATAATGATCAAATCTGTCCGGGTGATCAGGATAACTCTGCTCTTCACACACACGTGTTGCTCTTCTGTTTCCATCAGACAGAGACAGTCGTTTGTTTGCTGTGTTTGGGTCCAGTGTGACGTCACTTGCATACCTGAGGAAGTCCTCTCTGGAGCGGGGCTCAGGCTCAAACATGTTAAACTCTCTCAGACTGAGCTGTAGTTGGTCCCTCAGCGCTGACACAGCTCTGGTCACATCCTCAAAGTCTGTCCTTGGTCTGGTCTGGAGCCTGGACTCGGTCTTCTCTGAGTCTGTGGACAGTGAGGGGCAGAGCAGGAGAAACTGGTTGTGGTCCGGTGTGAGGGACAGTGTGTCATGTGTCATGTAAAATCATGAAACCTGAGTCTACAGTGGGAGGAGACAGGCTCCACTCCCTGGTTTTTTTTTTTTTTTTTTTTTTTAAGGTCTGTAACTGCAGAGTCAGTAATATACCGTGGGGGCAATGACAGATCAACAACATTATGACAACAATACAAGAGGAAAGCAAGGAAAACAAAACAAACAAGCAAACAGAAAAAACCACAAACGACAGTTGGTACACAGATAAGAGACAAACTACAACAAATTTAAAAGACAGCGAGGGTTGGCCAATACACGAGAGCCAGAGAACATGTATCCACGAAGGAGCTAAAGCAAATCAATCAATCAATCAATCAGTCAGGGTGGCCAAAAACGGAAATAAAAGAACCAGAGGCTCCACTCCCTGGTCTGAGCAGTAGAAGCTGTTCTTATGTGTCAGAGGCATTTGATTTGACTTGCAAATATTCTTTATTTACATAAACCTTGAACCTGACGCTTTCACTGTCAATGTCCCTTAGTATCTGGAGTCTATTGATAAATTACTTTCACATAATGCAGTAATTTCCTAAAGAGCTTATTATATGAACATGAGCTTGAGGACGGTTGCGTTTAGCTATATGCTTCGTGCCTTCGCCACTTGCGAGAGGGCGTCGCAAGAGAATGCTATAGTCAGGCCACACACCCTAATCCAAAAACCATGGCTACCACAAATATTAAAAGATATAAATAATATTATTGCCACTAAGTATTTGTTTTAAACGTATGTTCAAAAATGTGTGTTTTCTGCACTATACTTCTTTTGGGATCCTATTTATTGTTTTAATTGTGTAAGAAAATATTAATTGCAGGCTTTGTGACATTGTAATTGTTAAATTGTTAAAACTGCAACTTCAATTCTGTTGAGATAATTATTGCTGCCCTAAACACCTGAAGCTTTTACTGTAATCGTCTACTGGACTGTTTGTTGAATTGAGGATTTTTCGTTCTATTCGCAGACAAGGCCGGATTTATGCAGGGGCTTACAGGGGCTAAGCCCAGGGGCCCAGCAGGTTGAAGGGCCCATGGGCATAAGGAGAAAAGGAGAGAGTTCCCTCTCTCTTTGCAGACTCCCTCACATGTAAAGCTTAATCAGATGACTTTGTACCCGAGACTAAACCAGCAATAAACCAGGAATATACCAAGACTAAACCAGGACTAAACAAGGTCTGAGCCATTTTCATTGAGTTGACACTGGGAAAAAGTATGTACCCATTGGTCTGTTAAAATGCACCAAATTGCACCATTAAAATACAAAAAATGGTGCAATTTGAGCTCCCCCACCAGTCTGGCAGGAGCAAAGGTTCTTCAGCGAGGGCCATGGAGCTCAAATTGGGGTCATTATGTTAAACGGCCAACACGAATAACTCCACACAGTTGCTCACTAATTGATAATATATTTACAAATGTTCTCAGCAAAGACCTTCTAAGTGGGATTCTAGTAACAGATATAAGTGATCACCTACCTGTTTTTGTTCTGTATAACCTAAAAAATAGGAAAACTAAAGATGAAAAAACACATGTCACCAAATTTATCAGATTGTTAAATGATGACGCGCTAGACGCCTTTAAAGTCAGCTTAGCTGAAACAAACTGGAAATCTCTCTTGGAAGAAATGTAGATGCAGCTTATATATCGTCTTAAGAACTTTCATGACCCTCTATGACCTGCATTGCCCAAAAATAGAAAGCAATTGTAAAAAGAAAAAGATAATGAGTTCCTAGATGACTACGGATTTAGCAAATGCATGTAAGAAAAAGAATTCACTATACAAAGTCTTTTAATAAAAAGAACAAGTAAATCTGAAAATAAATACAAAAGATATGAAAACAAACAAAACAAACTTACCAACATAATAAGAAATTGCAAGAAAAATTATTATAGTACACTACTCGAAAAAAATAAAACACTAAAGCTCTCTGGTGTACCATAAATGATGTACTTCGAAGGACCTCAAAAGGAAATGTATTACCACAGAGCTTTATGTCAAATGGTCAGAAAATTGAAATGAAATTGTGAGCGAGTTCAATAAGTACTTCATATAGGACCTCAATTATCCTCCTCAATAACTCCACCATGCACAAATTATAATTATGATTGTGTCCAGGAAAACCCAAATACAATGTTCCTTACACCAACAACAGGACAAGAAATAACTGATATAGTTAGAAATTTCATAAACAAGAAATCCTTGGACTGTGATGAGGTAGATATGAGTATTGTTAAACAGGTCATCGATCACATTGTCATACCGCTATCCCATATTTTTAATTTGTCTTTCAAAACTAGTATATTTCCAGATTTAATGAAAATGGCTAAAGTTATTCCCATTGATAAAAATGGTGACAAAACTCAATTCTCTAATTACAGACCTATCTCAATACTACCTCAATTCTCAAAAATATTAGAAAAGCTCTATACAACTCGACTAGATGCATTTATAGATAAATACAATATTTTAAATGACCATCAACATGGCTTTCGCAAAAACAGAGCTCCCGCTCTCGCGTTAATGGAACTCAGAGGAAATCACTAATAATATCGACAAGAAAAAGCATTCAATAGGTATTTTCATCGATCTTAAAAAGGCTTTCGACACTATGGATCACAATATACTCCTCAACAAACTAGAAAAAATATGGGATAAGAGGTACTGCTTTCAACTGGATTGAATCCTACGTAACAAACCGTACACAGTATGTTCAAATAGGGCAGTGCAGATCCATGTGTGATACCTTAGTGTGTGGTGTCCCCCAGGGATCGGTGCTGGGACCTAAACTATTTTTATTATATATCAATAATTTGTACTTGGTTTCCAAGAAGCTTAAACTGGTCCTTTTTGCAGATGATACAGCAATCATACTCTCAGGTGCAGACTTACAGCAAATGGTGATCGAGATTACAGAAGAAATTGATAAATTGAAAGATTGGTTCAGCGTAAACAAATTGTCTCTAAACATTACGAAAACCAAAACAATGTTCTTTGGAAATCGTGTAATGAATGTACAATTACCAGTTAAAATTGGCAACGAAACTATTGAAAGAGTCTATGAACATGCATTTCTTGGTGTAACACTCGATCATAAAATCAGCTGGAAACCTCACATTATAAAAATTAAAACTAAAGTTGCAAAGATTTTAGTCCTAATGAATAAATCTAAATATATTATTAACAACAAAGCTCTATATATTATATACTGTTCACTTATCCTTCCCCATCTGACATATTGTGTAGAGATCTGGGGAAATGCGTATAAAAGTAATCTTGACCCATTGTTTAAAGTTCAGAAAAAGGCAATAAGAATAATCCATTTAGCTGGATACCGTGAACACACAAATCCATTATTTTTTAAATCAAAAACAATGAAATTTGAGGACCTTACTGAATTTAAGATGGCTCAAATCATGTTCAAAGCCTCAAAAAAGTCACTACCTGAGAGTATACAAAATATGTTCTGCAAACAAGAAGTTAAATACAACTTGAGAGATCAAATGAGTTTCAATAAACAATACTCCAGAACATCTTTGAAAAGAATGTGTCCCACGAGACGTGGCGTAGAAATATGGACACATTTAGATGAAAGCATTAAAATATGTAAAAACTTGGTACATTTTAAAAAGGTTTACAAAGAATTATCATTTGTTAAATACGAACAATAATTGTGAGTGTTGTAGTATGTTCTGTTGTTTCTTTATATTGCTGTTGTTGTTTTTTTTAATTATTGCTTTATGTTCCCTTGTTTATGATTTGTTATCGCGCATTATGTTCCTTGCTTTGATTGTTAATGTAAATATTGTTTTTTAATTTTGGGGTGGGCGCTTATAAGCTTTTGGCTTCGGCCCACTCCCTTTGAGCAAACTCACTGCTCAAATAAAAAAAAATAAAAAAACGTTTTTTCACAAATTTGTCTTTTTAAAGTAATAATAATAATAATAATAATAATAATAATAATAATGCATCGGTTTTATATAGCGCTTTTCTGGACACTCAAAGACGCTTTACATTGCACTATTCATTCATCCATACTTGGTGGTGGTAAGCTACTATTGTAGCCACAGCTGCCCTGGGGTAGACTGAAGGAAGCGAGGCAACCAGTCTGTGCCATCGGCCCCCAAATGGCAACATATACACTTTAAATTTCAGACAAAATTAGCAGAAATTTTCATTCATGGCTCGTTAAATGAGCCTTTCTCCCTGCACAAAACAACAACTATAATCAAGAAAGAAATTCATTGCTATTATATGGCTTATATTAATCTGTGTCCACACTTTTAAAGCTGGTGGTATTAGTTTCACACGTACTTTTTTATTTACTGTTAAAATCCTAGTGTTTTTCCCCAGTCCCTCAGCTGCCTGTAGCTCCGCCCCTGTTCCTGCTCCAGCTGCTGCAGCCTCACACTGAGAGAGGGATTCAGACTCCAGACATCAAGTCCAAACTTTAGCAGGACTTCTCTTGTACTGCTTTTGCTGCTGTTTTAATGAGCTCATACACATGAGGAAAAGGCCAACAAAAGGCGACGTATCGCCACCCCGCGCGTGTGATGCATCGTTTACTTTTCACTCCACAAACCCAGCGTAACTCTATCTAACCATAAAACCGAACATATGAGTCGGATTGTTCTCAAATAAAAAATGACTTAAAGCTAGAGATGCGCTGATTACATTCATGGATGAGTAGAGTTTGTAGAGTTCTTAGTTTTGTGTAAACAGCAGGTTCGTTCTTCGCACACGGGCTAAGGCTGCAAGGTTTTCAACACCTTTCTCTCCCCGACCCCATTATCGTTCCCTTTCTCTCTCTCTCTCTCCCCGACCCCATTATCGTTCCCTTTCTCTCTCTCTCTCTCCCCGACCCCATTATCGTTCCCTTTCTCTCTCTCTCTCTTCTCTCTGAGGTGAGTGTAGCGCAGACCGGTGCACGTGGAGCAAAATAAAAATGTAAAAAAAAAATAAAAAAAAACGGCTCACGGGTGAGACTCGACTCTCATCGTTCACTTAAAAGAGCCGGCTCTTTGTACCGAATCGTTCGCGACCGACCCATCACTATCCGTCCTTCTGGCGCCCCCCGTCCTTTCGGCGCCCCTATGCAAGGCATATATTGCATATGCCCTTTTTGCGCCACTGCACTCACTCACTACATTCACTAGGCTTCCTGGTGTTACCAAACGGTCTCCCATCCAAGTACCGACCAGGCCCTTTCCTGCTTACCTTCCAAGGTCTGACGGGATCGGGCAGAGCAAAGGCGGTATGGCCACGTAGTACTAGTAGTACTATGTCAACACAGTCTCACTCCGAAAGCGTCATAAATTGACGAACGGTCACTCGCCTTATGCGTAATATAGAACGCAAAAGGTACCCGTTTGCGTCTCCAGTAACGCAATGGGTGTGTAATGTATTTGAATGGGAGTCTCATTTGACGATATCGGACAGCTCATAGTATAGAACACGTAGTACAATTTCAGCTCGGTTTAGCCAACTATAAAACAATCAAAAATGCAAAAATGACTCGCTGTGTATTTGCAATTACAATAATGCTAAAGAAACATGCAAAATCACAGTCAACACTCGCTTGAATCCCTCGCAAGACAGGCAAAACCGCATTCAGCACGAATACACAAGCGCAGAACTACAGTATTCAAGTCTATTTGCGTGAATCTGAGGCCAAACTGTTGTTCATCAAAGCCAAAAAATGATGGATCCAGGACAAACCAAGCCGGACCAGACCCAATCACAAAAACCTCTTCAGGAACTTTTACAATATGGCATTGCATTACAGCAGTACGTAGTTTAAAGCCTTTCCCCTACCTTCTGCTGTCTTCGTGGGACGAGTTCTCCAGTATTTAGTCCCACAAGTGGCGTGTCATGGTCCGGTTTTAATCCATGGCTTACTGGGTCTTTGCCGAGCTTGCACCCGGCCAAGGTGCGCTCTCTTCGGGTTAGCTTTGAGCTGCGGCCCGCTGGAGTCCCATGGAGGATCGTAACGCCGATTCACACTTCCTCTGCAAAAGTCCTTTGGGTGAAAGTGATGCCAAGCGTCCACGATGATATAAATGTCCTTATGTTTGCCTCGGTCAGCCATTTAAGGTTCAAAGATAAGCATTTATTGATCATATGTTTCATTAGGCGCCAATATACAATAACACGATCAGCTGTTCTGATTGACACCCGCGTCAACCAATGACACACGTTCAAAACTGTGACGTCACTAAGAAGGCGGTCAATCTATATTTTTTATTGTAAAATATTAGTATTACACTAAACCTGCACTGCTGATACAGACTATAGCATTATTATTATTTTTTTTGCAGTCTGTTTACTTATTATTATTTACTGTGTACACTTTTTGTCCCCACAAAGTCCTTGTATATAAGATACCACTATTTACTAATTAATTGTTTATTTATTTCACATTTCCTGCCTATTTGCACCCTGAGTGTTTCTAAGAGCTGAATGTAACAAGTAAATTTCTCCATTGTGAGATCAATAAAGGCTATCTTATCTTATCTTATTAGCCTTATTTACGTCATTGAGCAGAAGAATCTGAAAGCACATTTAAGGTTTGGATTGGAGGCCTTTTTTATTTTATTTTTAGAATTATTATTTTTATAAATTTTTCAGCAATTAAAGACGGTTTACTCAGCACATCTCTTGTATGAAACAGGTGCATAAGAGAATGTATAGAAGTCAAACGTAGAACAGGAAAAAACTCTCACACTGTGTACTCCAGACAAGATTTGCCTAAATCTATGCAAATCAACATGTACACCAAGGAAGTTAACACAGCCTATAAACATAACATGGCATTGGAACCTCTATAGAGGTGTCAATAGAGAACTCTCTGTCTCTGTTCTCTGTCACCTGCATAACTCAATATTGGGCTCACTCTGCTACCATAAAGGGCACATCTTAACATCCGACCCTGAACTCTCCACTCAAGGAACCCCCTCTTTTTGTCAATAGGAGGGGAAAAAATTAAAAGACTATTTGGTCCGTGCCAATGTCAGCCCCAAAGTCACATCTACCCAGACACTATTGACACCTATCCCTAATGGGAATTACAGATGTGGGAGTTGTGCACAATGTAACAACACTTATAAAACTTCTTTCTTCCAACATCCCCACAGTGGTAAAAAACATACCCATTTGCATCCACGTATGTGGTCTATTTATTGCGTTGCCCTTGTGGTTTAGCATATGTGGGAAAACCATAAGAAAATTAAAACAAAGAATAAGCGAGCATAAGAGCTCAATACGCAGAAATGACAGAGAATAGCTAGTAGCTGCCCATTTCAACGATGCACATCATGATGTCAGTGCTCTATGTTTTTGAACAAGTCTCTCTTATAGAGGAGGAGATCGTGACAAACTTTTGAAGAAAAGAGAAAGCCTACTGGATTGTAACTTTACAGACCCTTACACCCAAGGCATAAATGTTTTTCTATAGAGGTTCCAATGCCATGTTATAGGCTGTGTTAACTTCCTTGGTGTACATGTTGATTTGCATATATTTAGGCAAATCTTCTCTATTTTTGAGCTGTCTTATATATCCATTTCCCACATGTATTTCATGTGCCACTAGATGTTTTTATTGTATATATGTACATATGTATATTTTATTCACTATATCCTGGCTTTGTTTTTGTGTTTGGATGTATGTTGTATACATATGCTGCCTATGTTTTGCCATAGGCCATTATGACAGCATCCTGTGATGCAGGCCACACCCTATATAAGGATGGCTTCTCATTCATAAAAACATTTTGCCTGACGAAGGCCACTGGCCGAAACGTTGCATCAAATAAAGGAACACTGGTGTTTGGAGTACACAGTGTGAGAGTTTTTTCCTGTTCTACGTTTGACTTCTATACATTCTCTTATGCACCTGTTTCATACAAGAGATGTGCTAAGTAAACCGTCTTTAATTGCTGAAAAATTTATAAAAAATAATAATTCTAAAAATAAAATAAAAAAGGCCTCCAATCCAAACCTTAAATGTGCTTTCAGATTCTTCTGCTCAATGACGTAAATAAGGCTAGTAAGATAAATAAGATAAGATAGCCTTTATTGATCTCACAATGGAGAAATTTACTTGTTACATTCAGCTCTTAGAAACACTCAGGGTGTGCAAATAGGCAGGAAATGTGAAATAAATAAACAATTTATTAGTAAATAGTGGTATCTTATATACAAGGACTTTGTGGGGACAAAAAGTGTACACAGTAAATAATAATAAGTAAACAGACTGCAAAAAAAATAATAATAATGCTATAGTCTGTATCAGCAGTGCAGGTTTAGTGTAATACTAATATTTTACAATAAAAAATATAGATTGACCGCCTTCTTAGTGACGTCACAGTTTTGAACGTGTGTCATTGGTTGACGCGGGTGTCAATCAGAACAGCTGATCGTGTTTTTGTCTCTTGGTGCCTAATGAAACATATGATCAATAAATGCTTATCTTTGAACCTTAAATGGCTGACCGAGGCAAACATAAGGACATTTATATCATCGTGGATGCTTGGCATCACTTTCACCCAAAGGACTTTTGCAGAGAAAGTGTGAATCGGCGTTACGATCCTCCATGGGACTCCAGCGGGCCGCAGCTCAAAGCTAACCCGAAGAGAGCGCACCTTGGTCGGGTGCAAGCCCGGCAAAGACCCAGTAAGCCATGGATTAAAACCGGACCATGACACGCCACTTGTGGGACTAAATACTGGGGAACTCGTCCCACGAAGACAGCAGAAGGTAGGGGAAAGGCTTTAAACTACGTACTGCTGTAATGCAATGCCATATTGTAAAAGTTCCTGAAGAGGTTTTGTGATTGGGTCTGGTCCGGCTTGGTTTGTCCTGGATCCATCATTTTTTGGCTTTGATGAACAACAGTTTGGCCTCAGATTCACGCAAATATGAATACTGTAGTTCTGCGCTGTGTATGCGTGCTGAATGTGGTTTTGCCTGTCTTGCGAGGGATTCAAGCGAGTGTTGACTGTGATTTTGCTTGTTTCTTTAGCATTATTGTAATTGCAAATACACAGCGAGTCATTTTTGCATTTTTGATTGTTTTATAGTTGGCTAAACCGAGCTGAATTTGTACTACGTGTTCTATACTATGAGCTGTCCGATATCGTCAAATGAGCCGCGCCTGGACTCCCATTCAAATACATTACACACCCATTGCGTTACTGGAGACGCAAACGGGTACCTTTTGCGTTCTATATTACGCATAAGGCGAGTGACCGTTCGTCAATTTATGACGCTTTCGGAGTGAGACTGTGTTGACTATGTTTAAGAAGTTATGTTCAATTTTTTAAATCATTAAATTCATAATTTATTTTTTCACTGTAGAGAGAGAGAGAGAGAAAACCGACAGACATACAGTACATAGGGGGCCCTGAAAAACTTTAGCCCCGGGGCCCATTTTAATTAAATACGGCCCTGTTCGCAGAAGCTTCTTAGCTCTTGTGGTCAGAAAATGTAACAAGTAAAGCCAAACTAGACATGGCTACAATAAGGCCCGTCCTAAAATAGAAGCAAAACATCCTCAAAACAACCAACTCCGGCCAGACAACGAGTCAGCTTCACTAAATGAATACTTCCTGGGCAACTGAGAGCCTCTGCAAACATACTGCCATTGTTACATTTTTGCGTTGTGTAATCATAAATGAATAATAAAGTCTTGAATGTTGATTTAAGCTTTCATCTGTGTGTAATTGCTCTCCTAAAACAGGTTCTGTATCTATTAAGTTATTAAAGCTGCAACGCTTCATTTTAAGGAGCACATTCATAGTGAACTCATGATGAAGTCATGATGAACTAACCATGAGATCATTTTTAGTTGTAAGTTTATACAAAGTTTGGTCCTTGTTGGGTTTGTTTCTTCGCAAACAAAAAATGTATCATGATCATGATAAATTCCATCCATCCATCCATTTTCTTCCACTTGTCCGTTGCCGGGTCGTGGGGGCAGCTGTTGGAGCTGCCAAAATCACATTGCACCAGCCCCTATGGCTCCTCCTGCAGGTGGTGGGTCCACAGAAGGACGGCCTCATGGTTCTAACCGGGCCTGTTGGTCTCTCATAAGGGGCTTCTGAACCGCTCTTTGTCTGACCCGTCACCTAGGACCTGTTTGCCATGGGAGACCCTACCAGGGGCACGAAGCCCCCGACAACAGGATCATTCGGGCGCTCAAACCCCTCCACCACGTTAAGGTGGCGGTTCCAGGACGGGGATCATGATAAATTAATCATTATCATTAGTGAGTTCATTGCCTGAATTAATGGTGTGAATTCAAGTCTTTTCATGGTTTAGCACCAAAGTCCATCTCTGACATGTTAGAGCCGCATGAACCATCTCAGGCCCTGAGAACTTCAGGGAGGGGTCTCCTGGTGGTTCCCAGAGTCAATAATAAACACGGTGAGGCTGCGTTTCAGTTTCATGCAGCTAAAATCTGGAACAGTCTTCATGAGGATGTGAGACAGGCCTCAACTCTGACAATGTTCAAATCCAGGCTGAAAACAGCTCTTTTTACCCGTGCATATGAAAACTGAAAGTATTTTATCTGCACTCTTGTTTTTTACTGTAATTGATTAACTTTATGTTGATGTTTTATTGATTGATTTTATCTGTTTTCTTGCAATTTTTTCTGCAACTGTGAAGCACTTTGAATTGCCTTGTGTATGAATTGTGCTCTACAAATAAACTTGCCTTGCCTTGGATGAGTATTTCATCATGAATCATCATTTATTTTGAAATGTATGGATATTTCTATTTAATAGCTTCTACAGCTTTCACTGTATTGATCACTATAGGCCAGTGCAACCCCTAATTTGAAAGACCTACAAAACTCATGTAAACACATCTTTTTTCTCGTATTGTTGCCGCGTTGCAGTCACTTTTTTCATAATTTTTTTAGTTGTTTTTTGTTGCTATTTTGACACTTTTAAGAAATCTAGAAAATGTGCTTATTTCAGGTGAGGGTTAAGAGGTTAAACCACGTTTTTATTGTGTTTGTAACTTTTTTCTAGTATGTTTTTTTTCCATCACTTTTTTGTCACGTTTTTATAACTTTTTATGTTGTGTTTTGAAACTTTTTTGTAACTTTTTATGTTTATGTTTCATCATTTATGCCTTGTTTTTGTCGCTGTTTTGACACTTTATTCAAGAAGCTTTTAGATTTGGGTAATGTGCTCGGGTAAGGCGGGGGTAAGGGGTTAAAGCGCATAATAACAGGCCTGTAAAACAACATTTTTGCCACTTGTGTAACATTGCTCAAATACAAAACATCCTACCTAAGTGTGATGCAGAAAAACATATTCATGCATGTAACATATGCGTGTCCTAAAGGTTCCCTGAGAAGTTTTCAGCTAGTACAAAATGCAGCTGCAAGATTGTTAATGCCGACTAAGAGAAGAGAACACATTACTCCTGTGCTAAAGTCTGTCCACTGGTTACTGTTGTCGAGAATCTAATTTAAAATTCTGCTCCTCACATTTAATGCTACACTGTTTGGCCAAAAATGAAGTGCTTTGCTGCAGTTGGCCAGGTCTAAGTTCAGCGACATTATGGAAAGAATGAGATCAGCGGACTATCTGAACATCCTGAATGACCTGGTTATTCCATCAATGGCTTTGATGGCACGGGCATATTCCAAAATGACAAACCTGGGATTCATGGGGCTCGCATTGTGAAAGAGCACGAGACATCAATATCACAAGTCGAAAACCTTAACCCCTCGACTGGAAAAATATTTCTACCCCGGCATATTTTGATCAAAAGTGTCCCCACATGGCCCTGTCTGTCTGAGTAAATATAGACACTGGATGAGTAATGGATGAGGTAACTCTTGTGATGTTAATTAGTGCATTAGCATTTTGTCTCCTCCATCACTTCGGCAGATCACACTCAGACAAAGACCACACAGGAGCAGAGCGGAGCCGTGGGCTGAGCCTGCCCCCTGTTGGACATTATTGGACTGGCAACAGCTGCTGTGTGTCTCAATGACTGTGGAAGATTTTTAATTACACTCCTGTCATTAAACAAGAGTGACCTGTTTTGTTTATACACTGCAGAGCGGCCGGGACATGGTTTGGTGACAAAGCTATGAATCCTGTGGACGTACAGGTCGCCAAAACTAGCCATGAGGAAGGTCTCTAGATCAGTGGTTTCCAAAGTGGGGGTCGGGACACTCAAATGGAGGTCGCAAGATGATTTTGAGACAATATTCTTCACATTTCTGATGTTGAATTTGGTGTATTTTTGATTGAAAACAGAATATTTTAGTGAAATTAAGCCAAATATCAAAAGACAGTATCCAAACCAACATCATTAAATCAGATTTCTAAATGTTTTGCAGCTGAAATTGTTATAAATGCTACGGGACAAACCTTCTTTGGTTGTGAGTCAATGGCATTGGACAGAACATCTGCACAGCGCCACCTACTGTTCTGGAGTGTGTATTTGAATGCTTTTAAAATGAACAAAACACATGACAACATTTACGTTTTACTTTGGAGCCTTTTAACAAATGCATTGTTATAGAAAGTATTATCTTTATCTTTTCAACTGTGACGTAAAAGTAGTAAGTTGAACAAAAATACTCAAGTAAATGCACTTCATTACTGAACACCTCTAAGAAGTTTTAGTTCATTTAACCTCTTAACCCCCACCAGAACTGAGCACATGTTCTCCTGTTTTGTTTTACCGAAATTTAAAAGCTTAAAAAAGCATCAAAATAGCGACAAACACGAGGATGAAAATGCAATGAAAAAAGCCACAAAAATTAGACAAAAACGCAGTGAAGACCTGCCCAACAAGTTACCATTACTTTTGTAGATCTTAGCTTTCAAATGAGGCGTTACACTAGTGTTCAGGTTTGGGTAGGAGGTTAAGCTTAAAATGACAATGAAAGCTAACGTTTCCAGTGAAATAAATGAGACAAAGAGACAAAAGAACATATTTGTGAAACATCTCAGCAGTTTGTTTATTTGACTGTAAAAAACAAAATGAAGCGTCGTGAGGTTCCTCGGCTGAAAAAAAAAAGACAGTCTTCCTGTGTCTTGGATTAAAAATAGTGATGGCCCAGTAAACAGCAGAAGTGAGTGACTTCATCGGACCGTACGGGACTAGATAGTTTCAGTGTGTTTTAAAAAAAACCTTTACCAGAAACAAAGTCGACAGAAGCAAATATGTGCGTCAGGATTTGAAAAGCGAGATTTTAAAGAACAGAAATGAGTTGAAATATTTGTCCTCAAACTTCAAGACAAGACCACAGTTAATGTGTAGATTAGATTATACAAATTTGCTATCCATTATTTCACTTTCAAAATGTTTAATCTACTGAGTCAGATCTAATCTATGTGGACTTTTAAACGTCTGAGCTCTCAAGGAGATGATAATTGGATCAAGAGAGACACATTTTAGACAATCACTAAACACTACTAAAAATTATTATTTAGTTTTAAAGCTTAATTTCTGTATTTATAAGTGTGTAGCAGTGTTTTAAAAGAAATGACACTGAACAAACTCTTAGCCTTAGCTTAGTCTCTAATTATTATTTTTAAAGTAGAAAGGTTTGCTATAAAAGCCAAAAATTGTGTGTCTCTTGTCTTGATATTTGAGGACGGCTCATAACAATACAGACACTTCCTTCATTGTGTTATGACCATTTGAAAACGTAACATTTCCCAGCGTTATTATCATCGTCGTGGCCAAATGGGTGAAGACGTTGCACCTCGCCGAGCTTTCTAATACTGCGATAAACCGAAAACAACAAGCGTCCGACTCACATCACCATCAGAGAAGACGAGAAAGGCCTCTAGGAACTCAGGACATTCACTGGGTCGTACCATCTGATCGTGTGAGCATTAGCGGAGAGAGAAAGAGCGAGAGGGGAGTGAAGGGAGGATGAGATGGGAAGAAAGGAAAAGGGGGGACGAGACGGGAGCTTAAGGTGGAAGAGGAGAGCGCTGTGGACGAGTATATGGACACTGCAGTGCAAAACTGGCAAGGGGACCGTCGTGCTGCATTCATGTGCTCGTCAGATAATGTGCGAGATACAACTATGTAAAACTGTATTTGTGCAGGATTTGACCCATTTCAACCATGATGGAGGGAGTGAGTTAAATCTGACCTACCAATGGTGACAGCAGCTGATATTTGTGAGAAGGGAAATCTCTGCTTTGAAAAATACGTGAATAACAGGGATGTTTGGAATGAGTTTAGACCTTGGTTAACTGTATTAGCTCCTCTGACGGAAAAAAAAAAATCAACATTTGGTGCTGGTGTGATTTAACCAGTTACCTGCCATCCACCACCTGTAAGTTGTGTTTTACTCACACAGATCTTAGATGTATTTTCAACAACTACAAGTTCTTTGCTTTTAAATGAGGCATTGCACTGGCCTATAGGCTGTAAACAACAACGTGACGATAAAGCAACAAAATATGGCCAAAAAGGAATGAAAACACGACAAAAAGTGACAAAAAAGCGGAACAAAAATGTGACTAAAATGTACCGGAAAAGCCACAAAAAAACGTGACAAAAAGTTTTGATCAGTTTTGTAGGTCTTAACTTTCAAGATTTTTTAAGAAGCCAGAAATCACATGCTGTGAAGTGTGTTTATCAAGCACTGCTGGAGCTGCTCACACACTGTATCCAACCTGGAAGTTATTTCTAAGAATATGATTCCTATAGCTGCCAGCAGGAGGAGCCCTAGTCAGGATTTTCACCAGCTCTTTCACCTGCATTTCATTGTTACAATTTGCTTCTTACAGAGACATATTTAGGCCCGAGCGCCATACATGGCGACAGGGCCTATTGTTTCTTTTCAAATTATAAAACGTACCATATAAAAGCTGATGCACCAAAATAATGTCTATTTTAAGCTCCATATGCAGGACATGTCCACTTTAACTTCTTAACCCCCACTTGAACTGAGCACATTATCTCCAGTTTGGCTTTATCCAAATCTAAAAGATTCTTAAAAAAAAGCATCAAAATAGCGACAAAACAAGGATGAAAACGTAACAACAAAGTGGTTTATCCTGCTCTTTTAGAAATAAAATTGGAAAAACCACAGTCGTGTGCCTAATGTTACTTATATGCTGTGTTTATGAAGGATAAAAGGTAAGATAGGGCAAAAATCAAAGCCTCAGCCTCAATAGGTCGACAAAGGGACACGGCCAGAGCCTAAACTCTCTCATCGATAAACAGTATGTAACCTATGGCTCTATGAATGGAGCATGAAACGGACTAAACACAGTTTGGTTTTAACCTACATGTGTTTTGCATAAATCGACATATTTCAAACCACAAACTCATGATTAAACTCAATAAGACTCCTGTACAAGATCAGACAGGACCTTTAACTCCCGACCTCAGCAAAACAACCACAAATAATGGATTTATTTGAATTTTAGGAAATTAACAGTTTCTCCATAAATAATCCAGTCTCCACCAAACCTGACTCCAGCAAACAGCGGCTGAGTGAAGGTGGTCTGGACTCTGTGGAGGAGGCTCATGGTTTTGTCCTGAACACTGTAAAAGGACAGAGCCCCTGCGCTGTGGTCCAGGTAAACCCCGATTCTGCCTGAAATTGGACCTGAGACCTCAGACTTAACATCATTAAAATAAAATGGGTAACTGTTTCATTACAAAATAAAGCCCAGGATTTATCATTGTTTCCAAATCCACATTCATTGTAGGTTCCACGTCTCTTTATATCCCTGTATGACACTGATACAGAAATCCAGTCCGTCCCGCTGCACTCCACCTCCCAGTAACAGCGGCCCGTCAGACCCTCTGAGGACCTGTTCACAATTAACAAATTTGTCCGGGTGATCAGGATAACTCTGCTCTTCAGTCACACATGTTGCTCTTCTGTTTCCATCAGACAGAGACAGTTGTTTGTTTGCTGTGTTTGGGTCCAGTGTGATGTCACTTGCATACCTGAGGAAGTCCTCTCTGAAGCGGGGCTCAGGACCAAACATGTTAAACTCTCTCAGACTGTGTTAGTTAACCTTTTTCAAACATGAAACCTAAGTCTGCAGTGGGAGGAGCCTGACACTTTCTCTGTTAATGTCTCTCAGGATCTGGAGTTTGTTGATAAATTATTTTCACATAATGCAGTAATGTCCTAAAGAGCTTATTATATGAACGTGAGCTCGAGGACGGTTGTGATTAGAAATATTTCAAATAAAGGTGTGGCCTGATTTATGGTTAAACGTCTGAGTCATGAGGAAGAAAAACTGGCACAAAGGTCAAAGCAAACTGCCTTCAGAGGAGAAAAACTGATTTGGAGCCAGGACCAGATTTGCACAAACAAATGTAATGTAGCTTGATATTAATCATATTAATATCAAGTTTAAATAAATCTTCTATTTATTTAAACTTTTAAAGGTGTTTTAATAAACTGCAGATTTCTTTACAAAATGACATTCATTCTGGATTCACAAATTTAATTCACGCATCACAAACAGTCGGCCACATGTGTGTTTGTAATAAGCTTCATGCTGATTAATTATACATTTATGTAGCACAAATTACTGCAGACGAACAGAGACATTTAGGTAAACAACACGGAGAATGAAGTGGGAGCATCAGAGAAAGAATTATTAGAAATTAAAATGTCATGAAGCCACAACATTTCTCTGCTGTATTTACTGTATTGTTGTAATTGTTTTGTTTCCTCTTCCCTGTCCCTTTAAGTGCACTTTAAACACTTTCAGGCCAACACTGTAACTAAGAATGTGCAAAATAAAGAAACAACATTAAAATGACTAGAAAAGGATCGACCTATAATTATAAAAATCATCATTATCAGACGGACCCCATTTGTTTTGACTAAAACTTTTACTGTTTCCAGTTCACAAAAAGATGTCTTTGAATAAAATATTTCTTCAACTTTTCAAGAGCGTAAACCTGGTCTAGTGAATATAATGATGTGGGGAACAGTGTGTTACAATCCCAGAGTTCAAAGTTAACTCTTGTTCATTTGTCACGTCTCGATAGTTACAGGGAAACCACAGAAACAGGAAAGTCTGGTTGAGCTAATCTGACCTCGACACGTCACAAATGAGCAGAAAAACATGACGAGGCGAGTGCAGAGGAGGGACACAAAGACCAGCCACAGGTGATTCACAATAAAGTCACTCGAGTTTAAAGCCGTGGACTAAAGCAAACTACAAACATACAGTTTATTTAAGACACACAAGTTCAGACTAAGTGAATATAGAGTAAAGCAAAAGGTGTAAACCAGGAGAGAACAGAAATAAACCAAGACTAAAACCTATTTTCACTAGTTCTCCTTTAACCGCACTAAAGGATTGTAGTGTGTGAAGATATGGAGATGATCTATATCAGGGAAAGTAGAGTCAGCCTCAAAACACAATTATCTTAGTCATGTTTAGGATCATTGTCTCTGTCCTCAGCCAATCAGAGGCTTGTTACCACCAAAGAAACTCCTTCTGTCCGAGTCGTCTTTATGACGGCTCAGAATTGTTTTGCTTTTCCCCATTTTCCAGAAAACTTTAAATATGAAGGAGCTCATTTCTCTGGAGGCTGATGTTTGTGGACTATAGGTGTAAACCAGTGGAGCATTGACATCTGTGCAGTGGATCCTCTTTGGGTCAGAGTTCAGGCCTCTTCTGTCGCCGTGGAAACAGATACAAGTGCACATCACCCACAATGCACTGCTGCAGCATCGATAAACACCAACTACAGTGTTTCTGTGTAGAGTCCAGACCCAGCTCTGAGAGAAAGAGTCTCATTCAACAAAACAGCAGCAGGATTCACCTTTTAGACCAGAAATGTGTGTGTGTGTTTTATTAGGAGTTGTACGAGGAACAAGTGAAAGAAAGTCATGTCCGAACAAATCATGAAGCTTTTTATTTATTATGTGCAGAAAAAACAGAGAATCTACTGTAACAAGAGCAAAAAGTCACTGTCAATAGATTTCCCGTTCTCCAAATCTGCACTTGAGGAAAACTAGCAAAATGTAAAGAAATAATTGTACTTCAAAATAATAATAAATGTGATAAAATTAATGTAATCAACTGTTCTTACAACGACTGCATCATCTCCACAGTGGTATAGACTTTTCTCTCCCGACAACACAAGACTTTTACAAAATATACTAAAAAATAACAGGAAAAACTGCTCCTCCAAAAGAATAAAAACAGAAACTGTATGTGTGATTTGTTGTAGTGATTCACAAAAACATAATATTTTCAATCAGAACTTTTCCCACTAACCACCTCTGATGAATGTTGAAGTAAAGTCTCATATTGAGCACAGTTTGGTTTAACCTACATGTGTTTTTCATAAATTGACATATTTCAAACTCAGTGATAAAACTCAATAAGACTCCAGTACAAGATCAGACAGGACCTTTAAATCCCGACCTCAGCAAAACAACCACAAATAATGGATTTATTTGAGTTTAGGGAAATGAGCAGTGTCTCCAACATAACAAATCCAGACTCCAGCAAACAGTGGCTGAGTGAAGGTGGTCTGGACTCTGTGGAGGATGTCAAGTGAACATTTATCCGGCTCATGATTTCATTACTTGAGCAAAAGTACAAATACCACTGGTCAAACATTACTACAATAAACGTATGAGGTGCTTTGTTAAATGATTACTTTAAAAAAAAGTACTGAAGTATTTGCTTGTAGAAAATGCTTAAAAAATAGGAAGTAGAAATAACTAGAAAGTACAAATGGGTTTAAATAAGTGTAATGACTAATAACTTAGTGGCATCAAAACTACAAAGATTGAACCTTCTTTGTTGTAAGACAGTGACATTTCCATGTTGTGTGGAATTCTTCACTGTCCTTGAGTTCACGTTTAATAATCCCTTCCTGACTCTGTTTTGAGCATGATTTCAGCTTTGTATCTTAATTCAATGCTTAAATTTAGCCACAATCTGTGGGAAATACAGTAGTATTATTTTTAAAATATTCAAATGGAACAGTATGTCATGGCTTGTAATAAATGTCCTCATTTGGGTCACAGCTTATGGTGATAAGACTGCAGATGCTGTGGCAAACAGAAAAAGTTGTGGGCTCCATTTTTACAGAAATAAATGACATTTTTAAGTCAAATGCCTCGGACACATAGGAACAGCTTCTACAATAGTTTAAAGTCAGTCCTGCTCAGAGCTGCTCAGACCAGGGGTGGAGCATGTCTCCTCCCACTGCAGACTTAGTTTTCATGTTTGTAGAAGTGAAACTAACACAGTCATTCTCACCGAGCGCAGAGATGGCGCAGAGAGCACTCAGTGCAGACGCCTTAACCTGTCCAATCTGTTTGGAAACACTGAAGGATCCAGTGACTCTTACCTGTGGACACAGCTACTGCATGGACTGTATTCAAACCAACTGGGACCAAGAGGTGAGGTACAGCTGTCCTCAATGCAGAGAGATATTCACTCCCAGGCCTGTCCTGGCCAAAAACACAGTGTTAGCCAATCTAGTGGAGGAGCTGAAGACGACAGGGCTCATAGCGCCCCCTGCTGACCACTGCTATGCCGGTCCTGGAGATGTGAGCTGTGATGTGTGCACTGGGAGGAAGCTAAAGCGGTCAGTTCCTGTCTGCAGTGTTTGGTCTCTTACTGTGAGACCCACCTCCAGCCTCATCGAAATGTTGCAGTGTTAAAGAGACACCAGCTGGTGGCGCCCTCTGACAAGCTCCAGGAAAACCTCTGCTCTGAGCACAATGAGCTGAAGAAGTTGTTCTGCCGCACAGATCAGCAGATCATCTGCTCCCTCTGTGTGGACCAGCAC
The DNA here is from genome assembly GCA_007210695.1 of Neogobius melanostomus. Taxonomy (NCBI): domain Eukaryota; kingdom Metazoa; phylum Chordata; class Actinopteri; order Gobiiformes; family Gobiidae; genus Neogobius; species Neogobius melanostomus. The sequence continues at coordinate 25,245 of VHKM01000151.1, forward strand.
CAGGGCCACCACACAGTGTCCTCTGCAGCAGAGAGGGCTCACAGACAGAAACAGCTGGAGGCCAAGAGGGCTGTGCTGCAACAAAACCTCCTGTACAAAGAGACGGAGCAGGAGAGGCTCCGACAGGAGGCCCAGGACATCAGCCGCTCTGCCCAGACAGCAGTGCAGCGCAGTGGGGACAGCTTCAGAGAGATGGCCCTTCTCCTGGAGAAGAGACGCTCTGAAGTGGAGCAGCAGATCCGCTCTGAGGAGCAGATCCAACTGAAACAAGTCCAAGAGCTTCAGGACCAACTGCAGCGGGACGTCACTGAGCTGAAGAGGAGCATCTCTGAGCTGGACACACTGTCCCTCACACCGGACCACAACCAGTTTCTCCTGCTCTGCCCCTCACTGTCCACAGACTCAGAGAAGACCGAGTCCAGGCTCCAGACCAGACCAAGGACAGACTTTGAGGATGTGACCAGAGCTGTGTCAGCGCTGAGGGACCAACTACAGCTCAGTCTGAGAGAGTTTAACATGTTTGGTCCTGAGCCCCGCTCCAGAGAGGACTTCCTCAGGTATGCAAGTGACGTCACACTGGACCCAAACACAGCATACAAACAACTGTCTCTGTCTGATGGAAACAGAAGAGCAACTGCTATGTCTAAACAGCAGAGTTATCCTGATCACCCGGACAGATTTGTTGATCAATGTCAGATCCTGAGTACAGAGGGTCTGACGGGCCGCTGTTACTGGGAGGTGGAGTGCAGCGGGGAGTATGTGGTTTATATAGCAGTGTCATACAGGGATATAAAGAGACGTGGAACCGGCAATGAATGTATATTTGGACACAATGATAAATCCTGGGCTTTACGTTGTGATAAAAACAGTTACTCATTTTATTTTAATAGAGTTGAGTCTCAGGTCTCAGGTCCAATTTCTGGCATAATCGGGGTTTACCTGGACCACAGCGCAGGGGCTCTGTCCTTTTACAGTGTTAAGGACAAAACCATGAGCCTCCTCCACAGAGTCCAGACCACCTTCACTCAGCCGCTGTTTGCTGGAGTCTGTTGTTATTATGTTGGAGACACTGGCAAATTCCTTAAACTCAGATAAATCCATTATTTGTGGTTGTTTTGCTGAGGTTGGGAGTTAAAGGTCCTGTCTGATTTTGTACATGCAAAACAGCAAAATCACATATAGTTTACGACAGTTTCTGTTTTAGTCTTTTGGAGGAGCAGTTTTTCTTTTCTTTTTTTTGTAAAAGTCTTGTGTTGTCGGAGAAGAAAAGTCTATACCACTGTGGAGATGATGAAGTAGTTGTAAGAACAGTTAATTATATTACTATGTACATTTATTTCTTTATATTATGCTAGTTTCCCTCAAACTAGCATAATATAGTTTGAGGAAAACTATATTAGGCTATTTTGCCCTTATCATGAGGAAAACTTTAAGTTTATTTGAATAGGAACAAGTATGTCACATAAGCTAATGTTACATACTACAACATTTTAGCCAAAGCTAATTCTCAATGTCCATCCCTACTGATACGAGCAGTTTTCCTCCTGCTCTTATCAACAGCCAGGCTGTGGATCAGGTAGAGAACTACAAGTACCTGGGGAAGGTCATTGACAATAAGCTGCGCTTTGAGTCCTGGGTAGATGCAGTCTGCAAGAAGGCTCATCAACGTATGTATAGTTTTTTCCCCCGAAAACTTAGACATTTTAACCTGAACACTACTTTTATGAAAATGTTTTATTCTTGTTCCATTGAATCAATTCTTACTTTTTCCTTTATCTATTGGCACGGTTCCCTCTCGGAGAAGCTAAAGAACCGTCTTAATGACGTTGTTAACGTGTGCAGTAAAATAGCTTGAACTGCCTAAATGACCTTAGTGAGATGCTGACCCTTCTCACCCCTTGTAGAGAATTTTTACTGCTGCCATCTGGACGCCGTTATAATGTTCCACGGTGTAACACCAACAACTTTGAAAAGTCCAAGATCCCCAGGGCGATTGGTCTCTTAAATCAATAAGTGTATTTCATGTGTAATATTAATTTTATTATGGTTTTTTTGTGGACTGTATTGTTGGTACATTCATTGTATGTGACTGCTGGCTGCCAAATTGCCCCAAGGGGGATAATAAAGCTCAACTGAACTGAACTAAAGTGCAGATTTGAAGAACGATAAATCTATTGACTGACTTTTTATGATGTTTCTTTTCATAATATAGTTTTTCCCTTTGTATTTGGGTTCAGTAAACAGTAAAGTATTGATTTCTTTGTTCTTGCTACAGTAGATTCTCTGTTTGTTCTGCACATAATAAATAAAAAGCTTCATGATTTGTTCGGACATGACTTTCTTTCACTTGTTCCTCGTACAACTCCTAATAAAACACACACATGCACATTTCTGGTCTAAAAGGTGAATCCTGCTGCGGTTTTGTCGAATAAAATGAACTGAAGTGGATTAACAGATTCATGTGGAACAAAGTTTGAATAATTTACTATATTTTACAACAGTCAAATAAGAGACATTTACAGCTGCTGATGGTATATGAGAAGTGTACAGTTGAAAATGTGCATTAATGGCCATTTGATTGACCAAAAATCATTCGATCATCTGAAATACGACAAAAGTTATGGCCTAATGTGATGCGTACTGCCCCAATGGGAGATTATTTAGTTCATGCCTGTAAACGATGCCAATAAATACCTGGAGTTTCTAAACAACAACAGACTGAAAGGAAAAGAAACGGGAAAAAAATTAAACTTTTATGTGTCGAGTGATACTGCGCCGTATATATATATATATATATATATATATATATATATAGTGATTCATGACTAGGTTTAAAATAGAAAAACAGTCACGGCAATATAAAATCGAATGGACAATTTATTCACTGGTATATTTATATTTTTTCGTCTAAATCACTTTTCCTTCCTTTAAGAGGAAGTAAATACAGGTGAATGAACTGCACATTGTTTACCTATTGGTCTGATTCAAAAACAATTAAACTTACACTTTGTTTTGTTTTTGTTTTGTTGCAGAAAGAGGAGAAAGCCATGATCGCCAAAATGAACCGGCAGAGGACGAACTCGGTGACGCACAACAGCGGACACTGGACGGACCGACCGTTTTACAACCACCTCGGAGGAAACCAGATCTCCAAAGAAATGCAGAGGATGGTGAGGACATGCATGTATATAGTACATAGTTTAAGGGCCGAAGGAAAGAAATCTCCAGCTAATTACCGTTTATCCGTTTATCGAGTTTAAACAGACTAAATATTTAAAATCTGAACAATAAACCGCATCAAAACATCGACATCTGATGACATTTTATAATAAATTAACCTCAGAAAGTTGAGCTTGAACACAATGTTAAGGTGACATGCTGCAAAACAAAACAAAAAGATACATTTTCAGGTTTTGGGCCAAATTGATAATTGATAATAATGTTGGCTTTTCCCCTTTAACTTCTGAACCTGAACCGAGGACAGTTTCTCCAGTTGGGCTTTACGCAAATCTAAAAGTGTGAAATAACAAGGATGAACACGCAACAAAAATGTGATGACAAAGCAACAAAAAATTACCAAAAAAAGCAACAAAGAGAAACAATAAACACAACAAAAACGCTGCAAATAATATGAATGTTCAAATGTAAACACAACATGATGTTTTTTTTACAGGTTTTTGCCTTGAAATACAGGCTATTTGGACTCATAAAATGTTTTTATTTCTGTATGAAAACAATAAATAGTACGTTTGTTAAGTGATGATGTCATCACTCCACTTCCGGGTCCAGCAGACCAAACCCTTTACAAGTGAATACAATGCGAGGGAAATGCACAAGCAAACATCACTCCACCTGTGTTCAAAGTCTGGTGCAGAATAGTATTTTATTATCCCTGTAAGTCCACATTTATTTCAGTCGCTCCAGACAGTGAGAGCTGAAGTGGAGCGACTGCACAGAACTAAAAACAGTGCAAAAGCGTCTCTCTCCTCTGAGTCATTGTGACTCTTCAGGATCCAAACACACACAGGGCTGCACTAAATGAGAAAGAAAAGTAATATACGACACATTATACACACATATTAAATTTAATCAAAAAGCGCAAGCAATTAATCTTTTTTTGGGCAAAGTAAGACTGAAAAACTACAAAATTAGGACCAAAAAAAAGACTAAAACTGAAGAAAATTGTGTTTAGTTTCAGCGTAAGCCTGTGATGGAGCGGCTCAGCTCCGCCCACATGCTTTTGTTGTCTGCCTGAGTGCCACTAATGGCCGATGAGAGAGCGCAGGTGACAGTGGATCAAGCGCAGTGAAACTCATAACGGGACGCTGTTTATGTGCAACTAAACAGTGCAGCGTCGAACAACATTATGGCGATAATATGGCGAGTCTTCCCGAGTGTCTTCATACATAAAGTCCTTTCACAATAACACACAGCTTCAACAAAGCCTGACAGACTCTAAGACAGAGGGCAAAGTTTCAAAGCAGATTTTATCCTTTTATAATTTTATGATTTGTCAAATGACCCAACAGACTCTGGTTTCAGTCCTGAAGTCCATGTTACTGTGATAAACTGTGTACAACTTAGGCCCGTAAAATCTGTGCTCACGCTCCCAGTTGATAAGTCATAATAAGTCACATCCATCATCAAATCCAGGTTAATGCTCAGCTTTATGACAGTATTGAGCATAAACAGAGTCAACATTGTGTTTCTCTCAGGACAAGCAAGAAGTTAAGACTATATTTATTGCAAACTCTAAAATATTATACCTAAAAATATTAATAACCCTGTCGTAAAATACATTGCATGGGTTTCTCCAATATAATAAACAGATCTGCAGAATCAGCCTCGATCAGATAACCTCGAGTCGCGACACTTTGACAGTAAAGTCTTGTAAATTTCCGTCTACAGAGCTTATTGCTACTGCTACTGCTATTTTTACTTATATTAGTAATATTTTTTAAAGTAACGTTACTCTTACAAGGTGTGTCTTTCAGATAGGCTGTTTCCTGTCCGTCTCTCTGTGTATTCCTCGTACTATTTTGGTCTCACAAAAATATTCCTTCATCTATCGAGAGTTTTGCGGGGCTGGAGCACCTTCTCAGATCTTTGGGCGCCCAGGGAATTAGCCCTAATTATAAAATGTTTCAATAAATATTGCCTGAACTTTAATTGCGTCCTCTGTAAACACACAGGTGCAGGTGTTTCATAAGATTAATTTAAAATTTGCTGTGTTGTTGCCTAAGCTTGTGTAGCTCAATTGGTAGAGTGCAGGGTTCCCATTCATTAGATTGCCGGTTCAAACCCCACCATGTCTCCTCTTTTATTCTTTTATTTGTGACTTGGTACCTACTGGGAAGAACCTGAATCGGTGCTTATGGCCCCACCATCATTAAAAACTGGGAAATGACCCACACATTGTCCGAGCCTGAACTACATGAGCTGTGAGAAATTCCCATCATCCAAGGAGCCCCTGAAAATACACATGGATGAAGGTGGATAAACCAAGCACACCTTCCCTGTTTACTCCGCCCTCCACCACCTGCTGCTGATCAGCAATCAGCAATCTATAAAGGACACTGAACTCCATTGTTCTGTCTTTTTCCTGCCTTCATGCTGAGCATGCGTCCTAGATAAAAACATGTCTCATGCCCTAAAGGCAAAAGATAAAAGAAACCACGCTTCTTGCCCTAAGGGCAGAAAGAACACAAAAGTGGCGAAAATAAATCTATTGAACTGATCCCTTGTCTCCTGCCTCTCTATCCATCTATGGGTTTTACTATTACCAGTCACAAAATGCACATGAGCACAAGGCGTTTCATAAGATATTTGTCAGTTCGGTTGTAAAAGTATCTGTGCTTGTCTAGCTTCATTGATAGAGTGCAGGGTTCGCATGAATTAGATTGCTGGTTCAAACCCAACCATGACTTTTTGGTTTTCTTTTTTTTTCATTAATATTTTATTAAACCCTCATTAATAACGAGGAAAGAACAGTTTCAAAATATATGGAACTACACAGAAAGAAATGTGGGGACAGTAGGGAAACACTTGAGAAAAAACTGGGGAGGGTGTCGAAAACAATCAAGAAATGAAGGGGGTAGGGGAAAATGACCTGAAATGACCTCTCTCCTCCAGTGGCGTGCTGGGATCTAATTTCGCCCTGATAATTTAGAGAATAGTAGCCCACATTAGGCACAACATTACACGGAGTTATAAATCAGTGATAGTGTGCTGGTCTTTGGTGCAGGAGGTTGCTTGTTCAAACTCAACCATGGCTCTTTTTTTTTTCTTTTTTTGGTTTGGACTGGGCATCTACTGGGAAGAACATACATCGGCGCCTATGGTCCCAACCTTATTAAAAACGAAGAAAGAACAGTTTAGAAATATGCACAACTACACAGAAAGACATGGGGGACAGTAGGCAAACAATAGAGGAAAAACTGGGGGAAATGTCGAAAACAATGGAGAAAATGGAGGGGCAAAAATTACCTGAAATGACCTCTCTCCCCAAATGCCTTGCTTGGACATATTTGTGACCCGCTATGAATTCCAAAGACACAAGTCGGCAGCCCGTGTCTCGAGAAAAACGCAACGTTTTTGGGGGGAAATTGGTTATATTCACTTTTGTGCAGAATCGTTCAGTTGAAATCACGAAGTAGCCTCTCCATGTTTAAGCTAGCAGTATTAGTATATTTAAAAGCGTAAACTTTTAGGTTCAAAATGACTAGTTTGAGGGGGGTTTCGGAGCTTGCAGTAGGGGCGTGACTTTGTCTGTTTGTATTTACATACTGAGTAAGCAGCACGGAGGAGGAGAAGCAGAGCTGCTTTCAGTTTCTGTTGTTGACACATGCTTTAGCAAACAAATGCCACGCAAAAAAAGGCTGTTTTATACATAAGCCTATTGTTGATCATTTTACAGGTTGAAAAAGTCTTGTTTTGTCAGAGAAATAGCGCACGCCATGGGGGCGTGTCATTGTGCGTGTGTGGCTTCAGGACTGTGTGGCTCTCAGAAATGGATCTACTATAATATCAGAGGCTGGCGCTACTTGCGCTTTAAAATGGATTTACGACGAGTTTTTCTGAGCAAAAGGCAACGGTTACTTCAGACGGGTGAGTGAAAGATTGTTATTTTTATTGTTTTGTTTTATTTATTTGACCTTTATTTAACCAGGAAAGTCCCACTGAGATTAAGAATCTCTTTTTCAGGGGAGTCCTGGCCCCAGAGGGGAACCTATTGTACATGTTTTTAGTGGTAGGGGAAACCGGAGTACCCGGAGGAAACCTACGCAGACACGGGGAGAACATGCAAACTCCACACAGAAAGGACCCGTCCAGGTGGGAATCGAACCTGGGACCTTCTAGCTGTGAAGCCCGAGCACTAACCGCTGCGCTACCGTGCCGCCCATTTTTATCGCTGGTGGCCGCTGTTAGCTAACATGCCGGTGTTCCGGTTCTCGCCGTGACCATGTCACGATGTGATGTTTACATTTTGCGCGAGCTCGGCACATGGATATTTCATAAAATATCGTAGCTAGCTGTGCGCCACCATGGCCAATTAGCTGTTGTGGACCTGCTCTCTCCCCCTGAAGTCGACAGGAACAGGAAAGGATCGCTACGAAAATTGTGTGTGATGTTCATGATGACTGTACTGACATTGAGATAAAAGGTAATAAAGGCTTCCGTCTTACCATACGAGTGCGTTGGCGTCTTTTACACTACACGCAATGAATAATAATTAAAAGAATAATCACTCTCTCAACCAGTCTTGAACTCACTCCACGTGTTTGAAAAAGGTGAGCTTCAGGACACCTGCGCTAACCCCTACAGTACAGCACCAAACCAAGTGTTGTCTTAATGCTTGTATTTATCAGATATTCTGTACCCATCACAGCAAGCCATGCCATTCCATCGGCCATGTCAAAATGTGACAGTCACCAATTGACGTGATGTTATTAATTGTACGACGAGGCTGCGTCCTTTCCTCATCCTGTTAATGCATATATGTGCGCCTGACATCGCCGGTGACACTGTTAGCAGCAGTTGGCTGTCGGTAGAGATTTTTCGATCTAAAAGCCACAAAATAGCAAAACTTTAATCAACATGGTGGCCTATGCACCCAGTTGACCACAGCGTGTCGCTGTTGTACTACAAACTTTTGCCAATGGAATTTAGCTTATTTGTGCAGATGATTTTTTTAACAAGAGGCCCCATGCAAGCATCATCTCCTCATCATTAACATCAAACCTATTAAGAGGAATACTGAATAGGCGTAAAGTTCAGCTCTGCATTTATGGAGCAATCTTTTCAGCTCTGCTCCGTCGAAATTCGAACAGCGACACGCTGTGGTCAAATGGGTGCATAGGCCACCATGTTGATTAGAGTTTCTGCTATTTCGTGGCATTTATTTCGTAAAATCTCTATCGACAGCCATGCAAACAGTGTCACCAGCGATGTCAGGCGCACATATATGCATTAACAGGATGAGGAAAGGACGCAGCCTCGTCGTACAATTAATAACATCCCACGTCAATTGGTGACTGACACATTTTAATATGGCCGATGAAATGGCATGGCTTGCTGTGATGGGTACAGAATATCTGATCAATACAAGCATTGAGACAATACCTGGTGTGGTGCTGTAGTGTAGGGTTAGCGCAGGTGTCTTGAAGCACACATTTTTCGAACACGTGGAGTGAGTTCGAGACTGGTTGAGTGAGTGATTATTCTTTAATTATTATTCTTTGCGTGTAGTGTAAAAGACGCCAATGCACTCATATGGTAAGACGGAAGCCAATGTATTTATCTCAATGTCAGTACAGTTATCATGAACATCACACACAATTTTCGTAGCAATCCTTTCCTGTTCCTGTCGACTTCAGGGGGAGACAGCAGGTCCACAACAGGTAATTGGCCATGGTGGCGCACAGCTAGCTACGATATTTTATGAAATATCCATGTGCCGAGCTCACGCAAAATGTAAACATCACATTGTCACATGGTCACGGTGGCTGCTGGTGGCTGCTCTTAGCTAACATGCCGGTGTTAGCATGCGAGACAATGATCTAGTCACAAGGAATTAACCTGCTATTTACACAAAATCAAGATCTCTACAAACTTAAACTACTCCATAAATGTAGTCAGCACATCCCTAGCTTTCAGCCACTTCTTATTTGAGAGAGATCCGCTTCATATTTTCGGTTTTATGGCCAGATAAAGTTACAATGTTTTTTGCAGTGAAATGTAAACAATCTGGAATTGCGCGCAGCGATACGTCGCAATGTCGCCCTTTTCTCTCCTTTATGTGCATTACTAAAGTAGTACAGGAGTCTTTTCTAAAGTTATAACTTCAGTTATGTCCGGAGTCTGTAACTCTCTCTCAGCCTGAGGCTGGAGCTGACGCAGGGAGGACTGGGGGAAGCGCAGCAGCATTTTCACTGTTTACAACCATAAACATAAAGATTTTATTTTGAATTTTTTACTGAAAGTTCACACACAAGTAACAGACAACTGTGAAGTGAAAGCAAAATGATACATGCTTCTGTTATTTTTGAAAAGTGGGGAGTGCACAAGTATTCATACAGCATGACATAATACTTTGTGGAACCCCTTTTGCTGCAATAACAGCAGCAAATCTTTTGGGGGTATGACTACAAGGTTTGCACATCTAGAGACTGATATTTTGGGGGGATGATGTGTAGAAACAGTCTACTGTGTGAGGTTTCATGAATCAGAGCACCGCAATAACATTAAAATACCCAAAGATCTCTTCTCTTGTTTTTATATTGTAAACTTATCTTATCATTCTGGTATGAAAAGCGCTCTCTAAGCAATGTGTGAGTGATTTGCTTTATTGATTGATATATTATTTTTATTTTCCATAGTTTATTGCTTATTATTTATCATTAACAAAAACGACAATGGCAATAAAATCAATTCGGATTCTGATTCATACTTGGATTCATACTCATACTGTTTATAATATGACAGTTTTTGATTTGAACATTACAATTATTTTTAACATAAAAGTTACAGATGTTACACAACACATTCTTTATTTTTATTTTTTATTTTATTTATTTATTCATTCCGGGCAGACAATGGCAACAAAAAAACAAAAACAAAAAACATACAGCATACACATAAAACGATCCATTTCCACCCGAAAGGGAGTGGGAAGATGATAACTTATTAAATCCCACCCCCAATTCCCCATTCAGAGCTCACCGCATTCAACTTCACTGTTGCATTGCTCAAGGATTACTTTACAAATAATATATCGTGGCGACATTACCATAGGTAACAACAATTGCAATATAACTGTATACAAACAATATAAGGACAATTAAGAAAAATTCACAATACCAACAATGGTAATGGACAATATACCAGTAATGGTAAAAAACAAAATAAACCAACGATGGTAGGGAAACACTGAGCTCTTGTAACACTATGAGACAACAGCAAGTTAAATTAAAGACCCTCTTCGCTATATTTTGACCAAATGCAATGTTTATACAACAATTTGAATCGATGGACAGTTTGGCATTGCTTGTGTTGTAAGTCCAGTTTGTTCCAGAGTTTCACTCCACATACAGACACACAGAAACGTTTACGAGTGTTTTGAGCTCTCGGCAATGAAAAATATCCAAAACCTCTCAAGTCATAAGCTCGCACTGGAGTTATAAAAAAACGTTGTAGGTTAGGCGGTAATAATTTGTTGAATGCTTTGTATAAAACTATAGCTGTACTATATTTACAAGGTCATCAAATTTTAACAACTTTGACTGCATAAACAGATTATGAGTATGGTCTAGAAAACCAACCTTATGAATGATCCGCACTGCTCTTTTCTGTAATATAAACAGAGGATTAATTGTATTCTTGTAAGTATTACCCACACTTCAACACAATACGTAAGGTATGGGAGTACCAAAGTGCAGTATAGATACGGAGTGCATTTCCATCAAGGTATAATTTTGCTTTATTTATAATTGAGAGGCTTTTTGAGATTTTTGTTTTAATGTGTCTGACATGGGGTTTCCATGACAATTTACTATCAATAATTACGCCCAAAATGTAGTCTCATTTACGATTTCAACCTGGGTACCATCAATACTTATGGTCTGATCAGACATAGCATTGCGATTACCAAACATAATTATTTTAGTTTTGTTTATATTCAAGGATAATTTATTTGTGTCCATCCACTTTTTATTGTATTTAGTTCCCTGTTTACCGTCTTTACGAGGTCATTATAATCATCACTACAGTAGAATATATTAGTGTCGTCTGCAAATAGTATGAGTTTCAGATCTTTGGACGTGTTAAAAATGTCATTTATGTACACATTAAACAGTTTGGCCCCAACACTGACCCCTGGGGGACACCACAAGCAACACCAAGAGTATTTGATAAGTACTGACCCATTTTTACAAACTGTACTCTCTCTGTTAAATAATTTTTAACCAATCCCAGCCAGCCCCTAATTCCATATCTTTCCATCTTATTTAGTAGGATTGAGTGATTAATTGTATCGAAGGCTTTTTTTTAGACACCAACTGCATACTTTTTTTGCTCCATTGCATTAGTAATTTCTTCAACAGCTTCAATTATTGCCATTGAGGTAGTTCTTTCGGATCTAAAACCATACTGACCTTCATTAATTATATGATTTTCAAGAACTTTTCAAGTCGAGAATTGAAAAGCTTCTCTAAAACTTTTGAGAACTGAGGCAAGAGAGAGATTGGTCTGTAGTTTGTAAAAGCGTGTTTGTTTTCATTTTTGAAGAGCGGAATTACTTTAGCGATTTTGATTTTACTTGGAAAACAGCCAGTCTGGAATGACAAGTTGCAGATATAAGTTAAGGGTTTTACAATATTCAGTATAACTTTTTTAACTAATGTCATGTTGATATCATGACAGTCAGTGGAGAACTTACTTTTACACATCCGCACAATGTTTGTTACTTCCTGCTCATTTGTAGGTGAGAGGAAAAATGACAAAGGATTTCGTTCAATAGCTGATTTTACAACTCCATTGTCCGGAATGTCAGCAGCCAACTCAGGGCCAACATTAACAAAAAAGTTGTTGAACTTATTTACTACATTATTCATATTATAATTTTCACCATTTTCATCAATAAAGTAATCGGGATATTTCAACTTTGAAGAGCCTTGTTTGATTAGGCTATTCAAAGCATCCCAAGTTCCTTTCATATTGTTTTATTTTCGTATAATTTTTTTTTGATAATATAAACGTTTGCTTGTTCTTATGAAGTTAATTATTTTTATACTTCTTATATCTTTGTTCCACTTCTTTTGTTTTTACTTTGATGAACAATTTGTAAAGATTGTTTTTCTTTTTACAGGCATTTATTATTCCTTTCGTAATCCAAGGACTTATTTTATATTTTCCCTTAACAAAATATTCTTTCACAGGGCAGTGTTTATTATGCAGGGAAGTGAAGATATCTAGAAAGTTACAATAAGCACTGTCCACATTTGGTTCTCTGTAAACTGAAGTCTAATCCTGGAGCGCCAAACTTTCGTTTAGAGATTTTTACCATAACGTCTTTCGTTTTTTGAGATTACAGTCATACAAAGTAAAAACAGGTAAGTGGTCAGTGATATCACATATAAATAGGCCACTTGTGATTGATTCCCCATGATATTAGTAAAAATGTTATCAATGATTGTGGCACTGTGTGACGTTATTCTGCTCGGTTTTGTTATAGTTGGATACAGAGACAAGCTGTACATGTATCAATGAAGTCATCAACAGTTTTAGTTTGGTTGGATTTAACAAATCAATGTTAAAATCACCACAGATAAATACATTTTTTCGGTACACAGTGGAAAACAGTTTACCCATCCACTCATTGAAAGTTTCTATACTTGAACCAGGTGCCCGGTACACACAACTCATGAGGATATTTGTCTTTTTATCATTTAGAATTTCTACTGTTAGGCATTCAAACAATCCATCCACAGCTATGGTCATATTTGTTAAGACATTAAATTTAACAGATTTATGAATGTACAAAGCAACCCCTCCTCCTGTTTTATTTATTCTGTTTATATATGTAGCCCGGTGGAATATTAGGGCATTACCAGAACATTAGGGGTTAATATAAATCCTTAACACATCTTTAATCGCTAAACTAGTAGTTTATTAATTACTTTTTCTATAGTGATTGTCCTAATATTCATTATTATATGATAGTGGATCATTAATATTCTTAGTGATTTAAATATAGGTCACTTTAGGTTCAGATTAAACTGTAAGTTTAAGCAAGTTATGTTGTTTCGTGTCCTTTTAATTAATTTCATATTATTGCTATGGGAACGGGAGACAACTGTTTTTGTTTTAGTTTTTTCGTGCTGTATGGTCAGCCATTTCATTGGTCAGTTCTAGCTATACATTTAATAGTCGATAGTGATTGGCTGTTGTTTCGTGAAGGGGGTGTGTTCTTAAACTCGAGGGAGTGGTTCGAAAAAAAAAGTTCCAGGAGACATTGTCTTTGCGCCTGGGCCTGAGCGGAGCAGCTGGATGTGTTTCTCCCGGAGCAGTGGACGTTAACGGAGTTCACGGACCGTGACAACCCGGAGCGGGAGGCTCGTTAAACGCGTGTGAGTCGCCTTCACCTTGCAGGAACGGTTTCGTGAGCTAGGATCGATCGTGGGACCGGAGGAGCCAAGGGGACTGTTGTGTGGACGGACGTTAGCGAGGCAGAAGCAACCGCGGGCTGACGTTGAGCTACCGTTACCGCTCCACTTCAACGCACTAAAGCCACCGGACCACGGAAATCGTTTTATTGCCACGCACTCAAGCTACCGGACCACGGAGACCTTTCCGTTGCCACGCACTCAAGCTATCGGACCACGGAGATCGTTCAGTTGCAACGCACTCAAGCCATTGGACCAGTGTGACCGTTATCTTGGCTCGCGCTCAAGACATCCGACCAGTGTGACCGTTATCTTGGCTCGAGCTCAAGGCACCGGACAACGGACATCGTTTTATTGCAACGCACTCAAGCATCCAAACCTATGAGAGGGTTCGACCCGCTGTGCGGTTAGCACAAGTAAAACAGGCCTGCAACGAAGGTGGTTGACTTAGGTCAAGATGCTCCGGAGCCGTGAGTACTGTGTGTGTGTGTGAGTGGGCCCACCACCGTTAAAGTACAGTTTAGACCGTTTGTTTAAGTGTGTGCGCGTGAGACAGTTCACGTTTTTTTTTTGTCAGTGTTCCATTTTCCTTTGTAACGTTTGTTGGTGCTGTCACTTGGGACAAGCTAAGGGGATTTGGATTTAAAGGTTTTACCTACAGGGTTTAAAGGGGCCAGTAACTCAAGGGAACATTTAGATTGTAGCAAATTAGTTTTAGGCTTAAATGTACCTTAGGTTTAAGGCTATTTTACATCTTTTTCTTTTTTTGCCCAATTGTAAAATTAATTAATTAGTTTATTAAATATGGCTTTTTGAATGTTTGCCTAAATGTTACTCTCGCTCTGGGTCTCATTATTTTAAATAGGCTAGTTATTAGTTTGGTATTGTTTGACAACATTCACTTAAATAGGTGAACCTTTTTGGTATCCACCTGTGAGTAAACCGAACCCAAGCACCCATCATTCTCGGGTAAGTCCTATATAGAGTGGTTGTACGGGTGCTACATAGAATGGAGGCACCGCTGGGATAAATTTAGCTCTAAAATAGTAATAAACTAGCACTAAACTTAGTTTGACCCAGAGAAGCGTAGTTTAGACATTAAACCTCCTTAGTCTTTACTTAAAGTTAAAGTCGCACTAACTAAACCTAGTTTTACACTGTACATTTTAAACGCTTATATCACTTAAAGCCAATCAAATTTAGTCTTGACAAGTGATCACCGTAACTGCACAACCCGGGGAGATGGCTCAGCTGAAGAACTGGTGTGTTGGAGAAGGCATAGACCTAGCCAAAGCTCTGCTGTTGAAAGACGTTCCTCCAGAAGCTGAAGTAAATACCATTGAAGAAACACTGCAGACTATCAAAGCACTTGGGAGAGTCAAAGTGAGAGGAAGGATGTTTGACCCGCATTCTCAAAGTCTAACTGTGCTGTGTGAGTGCAGAGAGAAGGTCAATAGAAACGCCATTCCTGTCGATGTATTTCCCGAGGGTTCTGCTGTGCCATGGAGAATCTTTGGAGCTTCTGCGCCGGAGAATGAGTCAACCGGTGATGGTCCAAATGTGCCACAAACTCATTCCAATCTTCTGCCCCCACTGCAAGCGTCCACTCCTGAGGCTATCATCAAAGCTGTTGGTGAAATCTTCCAACAGACACAAAAGCCCACAAGCAGTGACCCATTCAGAAGACTGCGAACCTTCTCAGGGGTTACGCCCACACCCTCTGGAGAAGAACAGTTGGAAAATTGGGTTGATCAAGCCAGACTCCTGATTGAGGAATGTGAACGCCCTGAAAGAGAAAAGAGGATGAGGATTATGGAAAGTGTAAAAGGTCCTGCACTAGAGGTCCTGCAAGCTGTCCGATTCAATGACCCTAGCGCAACGTCTATTGAATACCTGGACATTCTCGAAAATACGTTTGGTGCCCCAGAAAGCGGTGAAGAACTCTATTTTACCTTCAGAATGCTGTGCCAACACCCAAGTGAGAGACTGTCCGAGTTTCTGAGGCGCATGGAGCGAGTCCTAAATAAAGTCGTCCAAAAAGGTGGTATAGAGGCAGACAACACAGATTACGCTCGCCTCGACCAGCTCATCAAAGGGCCACCAGATCTGACTTAATGATCCTGAATCTCAGACTGAGAGAACGACGTGACAATCCTCCCACGTTCCTGCAGCTACTCAATGAGATACGGCAGGAAGAGGAGCATGAAGCTTCGCGCCGCAGACTACAGCCGTCCAAAGCTGTTTATGCCAAAAGTGCCACGGTAACCTCAGACACTGAGCTCAGAGATTTAAAAGCAGAAATACACCAACTCAGAACTCAAGTATGTGAGCTCACTACGTCCTCTCCAATGCCAAGTTGTCAGTTGGAAAACTTTTTCCATCTGTCACTGCCACAACAGAGAGCTCTGAAGACCGAAATGTACAAGCTCTAAAGAAAGAAGTCGTAAAACTCCGAAAGCAAGTCTCAGTCATGTCAGTCAAGCCCAAGTACAGTACAGCCACTGAGCCCCGACAAAGAGAAACTCAGTCTAAGCCCCAACCGCAAAGAACTTTCACTCCCCGAGACTCAAGTGATTTCTTCTGTTACCGGTGTGGTGAAGATGGGCACGTTGCAACTAAATGCGTCGTTCCTGAGAACTATCCCAAAGTAATACAGAAACTCCTGCAAGCTCAAAGAAAGTCCAAGCAAAACCAGAGACCTGACGAGGCCAGAGCAAAGAATAACAATGCAAACGTCAAGAGAAGCTCTGCCAACGTTCGGACCCACAGTTTGCCAGAAGGTCTCGTCGGACCTCCTTCTACTGCCCAAGTAAATATAAATGGCAACCCCTGCACTGCGCTCATGGACAGCGGCTCCCAAGTTACCATCATCTTTGACAGCTGGTACGCGGAAAACCTGCCACACATCCCGCTGAACCCTGTGACCGGTCTATCCATATGGGGCCTAAGTGAGTCAAAGGACAGTTACCCCTATAAAGGCTACATCCAAGTTGAGCTGGAATGGCCAAAGACGTCAAAGTCTAACAAAGTCAAGTCTGTTCCTGTCCTGGCGCTGGTGTGTCCTGACCCTCGTTGTTCCGAGACAATACCTGTTCTTATCGGCACCAATGTCAGCGGTGTCCGGCCTTTTCAGTCAAAAGCCACACAGAAAGTCATGGAAAACGTCAAGTCAGTCAAAGTCCAAGTGCACGAAGAAAGCTACTTACCTGCTCCTGACACAAAGATTTCTAAAGACGACCCCAACTTACCTGTTGCTGAAGTAAAGTGGACAGGTCCTGGTCCTCTTGTAATACCCCCTGGCACAGAACACATTGCCATCTGCAAAGTCAAAGAAAAGAAAAACATTGGAGACATTATCCTCATCACTGAACGTGCTCACTCACCTGCTCTCCCTTCAAGTGTTCTAGTCCAACCAACAGTGTTGTTCTCCAAGATGTTAGACCCTAACAAGTTCCTGGTGCTTCTGCGCAACGAGTCTCTAAAGCCAACTGCCATTCCTATGGGGACTGTGATCGCACATTTGCATGTCGCTGACGTTGTGACAGATACACCAAGCTCCAATGCAAACACTGTTCCAGCTATGGACCCTCCTTGTTTAATTTGAGTGATTCCCCCATCAGCAACGAGTTGAAAGAGCGACTTAGTACAAAGCTTGCTCAGCATTCCAATGTGTTCTCCACAGATGAGTGGGATGTTGGTTTGGCCAAAGGAGTAGAGCATCACATACGTGTCAACGATAACACTCCTTTCAGAGAGCGGTCTCGTCGCATTGCTCCTGCTGACTTGGATGATCTCCGGCGTCACCTACAAGGTCTGTTGGCTGCTGGAATCATAAAGGAATCAAGGAGCCCATATGCTTCACCGATTGTCCTTGCACGTAAAAAGAATGGCCAACTTCGCATGTGTGTCGACTACCGCACCCTGAACCGCAGAACCATTCCAGATCAGTACACCGTGCCTCGCATTGACGACGCCCTTGATTGTTTGTCCGGCAGCAAGTGGTTTTCGGTGTTGGATCTGCGCAGCGGTTACTATCAGATCCCGATGGCTGACGAGGACAAAGAAAAAACAGCATTCATATGTCCTCTGGGTTTCTTCCAGTTTGAGCGGATGCCGCAGGGAATTACTGGTGCACCTGCAACATTCCAGAGACTGATGGAGAAGGCTGTTGGTGACATGCATATGCTCGAGGTCATTGTTTATCTGGACGACCTGATTGTGTTTGGCAACACTTTAGAGGAACATGAACAAAGACTCCTCAAAGTCATGACCCGCCTTGAAGAAGCTGGCCTTAAGCTGTCCCTGGATAAGTGCCAGTTCTGTCGCCCTCAAGTCACCTATGTTGGGCACATCGTCTCAGAGCATGGCATCGCCACAGACCCAGCCAAAGTGGAATCTGTGACCAAGTGGAAGCAGCCTACAGACCTCACATCTCTGCAGTCTTTCCTGGGGTTCTGTGGCTATTACCGCAGATTTATAAAGAACTACTCCATCATCGTGCGTTCGCTAACCGAGCTGTGCAAAGGTTATCCTCCCACGCAAAAGAATAAAAATCCAATCCTTCACCAGACAAGATCTATTACAAAAAGAAAGAGCCCTTCGGTGACCGGTGGGACAAGTCCTGCTCAGAGGCCTTCCAAAAGATCATCCACTGCCTCACAACCGCACCTGTGCTGGCGTTCGCTGACCCGACCAAGCCCTACATACTTCACATCGATGCAAGTTATCAAGGCCTGGGCGCAGTTCTCAATCAAGAGTACCCAGAAGGGTTAAGACCAGTCGCCTTCGCCAGCCGCAAGCTGAGTACCTCTGAAAAGAACTATCCAGTGCACCAGCTCGAGTTTTTGGCACTCAAGTGGGCTGTGGTTGACAAGTTCCACGACTATTTATATGGAGCTCAGTTTACTGTGAGAACAGACAACAATCCACTCACATACATTCTCACGACCGCCAAACTCAACGCAACGGGTCATCGTTGGCTCTCCGCCCTGTCCACCTACAACTTCACCCTGCAGTATAGACCAGGCAGCAGCAATATAGACGCTGATTCACTCTCTCGCAACCCTGTTTCCGATACCAATGAAGAGTGGCAAAGTGTATCTCCGGACTGTGTCAAAGCTCTCTGCAAACAAATCAAGTGCAGAGAAACCCACAAAGAGTCCACAACCGTCGCAGAGTCACTCGGAGTGTCCCCGAAGGCCATTCCTGAGTCCTTCGCCTACCCAGTTCGGCTGGATCTTGGTTCATTAACGCAGCTCAGTCGTAAAGACCTCGTCCAAGCCCAAGATCGTGACCCCACTATTGCTCCAGTCAAACAGTCACTGAGTGGTGGTCCACCATTTGCCTCTTCTGACAACCCGACTTCAACACTGCTCAACAAAGAAGTAAGCAAGCTTGTCGTCAGAGAAAACCTGCTCTACAGAAATGTTCAAAGAAAAGGGTCTGAAGTGCAGCAGCTAGTTCTACCCAAAGAGTATGTCACCATGGTCTTGAAATCCCTACATGACGAGTCTGGTCACCTGGGCATAGAAAAGACACTCGAACTAATCAGAGACCGATTTTACTGGCCGAAGATGGGAGCTGAAGTGGAGCAGTATGTCAAAAGTTGTGGCCAGTGCATCACCCGCAAAGCCCTGCCCCAAAAAGCCGCTCCATTGAACCAGATAACCAGCCAAGGCCCTCTAGACCTTGTGTGTATCGACTTCCTGTCCCTTGAACCAGACTCTCAAGGTTATGCCAACATCCTTGTTGTGACGGACCATTTTACCCGTTATGCTCAAGCTTTTCCAGCCAAAGATCAGAAAGCAATCACTGTAGCCAAGATCCTGTGTGAGCGGTACTTTGTGCACTATGGTCTTCCCGCTCGCATACATTCAGACCAGGGGCGTGATTTTGAAAGCAAGTTGATCCAAGATCTCCTGAAGATGTTAGGCATTCGAAAATCAAGAACATCTCCTTACCATCCGCAGGGGGATCCTCAACCAGAAAGATTCAACCGTACGCTTTTGTCGATGCTGGGCACTCTTGATCCAAAGCAGAAGCAAAAGTGGAGTCAAAGATCAGTCAACTGGTTCACGCCTACAATTGTTCACAGAATGAAGCTACTGGTTACTCGCCCTATCTGTTAATGTTCGGCAGAGAAGCTCGTCTACCAGTTGACATTTGTTTTGGCGTGGCCGATACAAGTCCAAAGACCAAGTCCTACCATCAGTATGTAATACAACTCAAGAGAGACCTCCAAAGAGCCTACACTCTAGCTACGGAGACCTCAGACAAGAACCACCAAAGAAACAAGAAAGCCCATGACAAGCACGTCAAAGAACAAGTGCTGGACAAAGGTGACAGAGTTCTGCTGAGAAACTTCGGAGTTCAAGGCAAACACAAGCTGAAATGTAAATGGAGACCCTTACCATATGTTGTGGTGGAGAAACTGCCAAACGTACCAGTCTACAAGATCAAGCCAGAGAGAGGTATGGGAGTGGAGAAGACCATCCATCGTAATCATCTCCTACCCATCGGTTACCTCGTGAGACTCCCTGTGGACGATGGTGAAGAGCAGCCACCACAAAGACATGTAACAAGATCACAACAAAAGTCAAAAGAACAGCTACAGTCAAACAACCACGAAGAAGACATGTCCTCTGAGTCTGAGTATGAGGAGGCACAGTGGACAAGACACTGGGAAATCAACTGGGACAAGCTCCAGACACACCCAGAGCTGTCAATAAGCCAATCTCAACCAGTCAATGACATGTCAAGACAAGCTCAGGATGAGGCTGATGCAGAGTCAGTTGTCAGTGAGATTCCAAGCCTGCCTCCCAACGCTGATCCAGAAGTCAACGGTTTAGAAGGGGGAGCAGAGCACAACTCAAGTCAAAGCAATGAAGTGGAAATTCAGCAAGTGGAACGTTCAAAGAGAGTCACTCGTCCAGTGGTCAAGCTGAGCTATGATGAACTTGGTAAACCCTGTGAGCATCCAGTTACTGTCCTAAGCCACGGAGTGTTGGTGGGAAGTGGAATCTACAGAGACTCCAGGCGAAGCCCTGTCAAACCCTCTGGTGCCACCCATGGCGTTGTGTTTCACTTGTTCTAATTCGACCTCTTCCCTTAAGCTTCGGGCTGTTACAGTCCTGTAAGTCCTTTTTGATGAGGACATCAAAACCTTTTAGAAGGGGGAGGGTGTAGCCCGGTGGAATATTAGGGCATTACCAGAACATTAGGGGTTAATATAAATCCTTAACACATCTTTAATCGCTAAACTAGTAGTTATTAATTACTTTTCTATAGTGATTGTCCTAATATTCATTATTATATGATAGTGGATCATTAATATTCTTAGTGATTTAAATATAGGTCACTTTAGGTTCAGATTAAACTGTAAGTTTAAGCAAGTTATGTTGTTTCGTGTCCTTTTAATTAATTTCATATTATTGCTATGGGAACGGGAGACAACTGTTTTTGTTTTAGTTTTTCGTGCTGTATGGTCAGCCATTTCATTGGTCAGTTCTAGCTATACATTTAATAGTCGATAGTGATTGGCTGTTGTTTCGTGAAGGGGGTGTGTTCTTAAACTCGAGGGAGTGGTTCGAAAAAAAAGTTCCAGGAGACATTGTCTTTGCGCCTGGGCCTGAGCGGAGCAGCTGGATGTGTTTTCTCCCGGAGCAGTGGACGTTAACGGAGTTCACGGACCGTGACAACCCGGAGCGGGAGGCTCGTTAAACGCGTGTGAGTCGCCTTCACCTTGCAGGAACGGTTTCGTGAGCTAGGATCGATCGTGGGACCGGAGGAGCCAAGGGGACTGTTGTGTGGACGGACGTTAGCGAGGCAGAAGCAACCGCGGGCTGACGTTGAGCTACCGTTACCGCTCCACTTCAACGCACTAAAGCCACCGGACCACGGAAATCGTTTTATTGCCACGCACTCAAGCTACCGGACCACGGAGACCTTTCCGTTGCCACGCACTCAAGCTATCGGACCACGGAGATCGTTCAGTTGCAACGCACTCAAGCCATTGGACCAGTGTGACCGTTATCTTGGCTCGCGCTCAAGACATCCGACCAGTGTGACCGTTATCTTGGCTCGAGCTCAAGGCACCGGACAACGGACATCGTTTTATTGCAACGCACTCAAGCATCCAAACCTATGAGAGGTTCGACCCGCTGTGCGGTTAGCACAAGTAAAACAGGCCTGCAACGAAGGTGGTTTGACTTAGGTCAAGATGCTCCGGAGCCGTGAGTACTGTGTGTGTGTGTGAGTGGGCCCACCACCGTTAAAGTACAGTTTAGACCGTTTGTTTAAGTGTGTGCGCGTGAGACAGTTCACGTTTTTTTTTGTCAGTGTTCCATTTTTCCTTTGTAACGTTTGTTGGTGCTGTCACTTGGGGACAAGCTAAGGGATTTGGATTTAAAGGTTTTACCTACAGGGTTTAAAGGGGCCAGTAACTCAAGGAACATTTAGATTGTAGCAAATTAGTTTTAGGCTTAAATGTACCTTAGGTTTAAGGCTATTTTACATCTTTTTCTTTTTTTTGCCCAATTGTAAAATTAATTAATTAGTTTATTAAATATGGCTTTTTGAATGTTTGCCTAAATGTTACTCTCGCTCTGGGTCTCATTATTTTAAATAGGCTAGTTATTAGTTTGGTATTGTTTGACAACATTCACTTAAATAGGTGAACCTTTTTGGTATCCACCTGTGAGTAAACCGAACCCAAGCACCCATCATTCTCGGGTAAGTCCTATATAGAGTGGTTGTACGGGTGCTACATATATATTAATTCATAGCCATCAAGACAAAAATCAATACCTTTATCATCGTTGCACCAGGTTTCAGTTATTGCAATAATGCTAAATGAATGAGCGAAGTGTTTCAAGTAATCTTTGATGGCCTCGAAGTTAGTGTACATGCTTCGACTCTTGAAATGTATTATTGACAGGGTATCTTCTGATTTTACACTGTTTTCATATTGTTCTTGGGTAAAATAGTTACAGTTTCTAACAATCAAAGAAAGAAAATTATTAACAGGGTCTATCTCAGTATCTGTCTCTGTTGTGGTGTTCTCATGATACTCACTCGTTTCCAGTTCCATTTGTTGTTGTTGTAGGATATTCTGTGACATGTCCATATCAATGCTTGGTGTAGTCCGGGTTCTTGGTGTGTTCAGCATTGTGACGGTGTAAAGAGTCAAAAGCTACATTAATACCAGGTGCTGTCAAAACCTCTCCAGATCTTCCATCCTCTTCACCAAGACTTTTGCTTGCTCCGGTGGACCATTTAATTTGATGAAGATCGTACAGTTATTTACCCAGGTTTGTTGAATTTTAAGTTGTATGGTATGATGGTATGGTATGATTTTATTTAGACAGGGACAGAGCACAATTTAACATTGGCCAAAAGGAAAGATGCATTGTACCAGGTTATAGCAAAAATGCTAATTTCCACCTGTAGTCCCTGGGCAGGTTGATGTACAGTACAAAAACTGATTTTAAATGTAGATGAATACGTGACCATGGATTTATACATTTTAACATCATCAGAACATACATTTAATTTAAATACGTTTAAAACTTTATAACTTTTCCTACCAATCCTTTTTCTAGGTGAACGGTCGCTCCCTCATGACGTCGTTACAGATCATGAGTGCAAGTTTGATTTTCTAGAAGCCATTTTTTAGTTAAATGCACAAATCTTTTGAATGTACGTAGTACATGCAATAATCTCTGTTGGCAGTGTGTTCCACTGACCCATTGCGATTACAGAGAAGGCAGATTTAGCGAAGGCAGTTTTACATGTCATGCGATCCTTGCGATGTCAGCATATTTCCTTGTCAAATGTTCGTTTATGAAAACATTTGTGCCTTTCAGTTTGCGTCCTTGTTTTAGAAGTGCCATTTTCTTTTTCTATTTGTGAACCTCATAATGACCGCTGGTGGTCTCTCGTTCTTTGTGGGCAGTGGGTGACACGCCTCGATGTGCTCCAGGTCCAACTCTATCCCCGCGTTCTGGAGGTAGGAAGCCGCCTGTTGCTCCACCGACTGTGTCTCCTGGTCGCTCCGCTCCCCGTTGTCCGTGGCCACCGCACGCGCGTAGGAGCGCGGCCTGATCTTGATGCCAGTGATAACCACATCATTCATACGGGAGTATTGCTCCAGCTCGTCCACTCGCCGCTCGAGATCCACAATGCGCTGTGTTTTTTCCATGTTCTGGAGGCGTAGTTGCTTCACCTCTTCTATTAGTCCAGAAGCTGCTCCTGCTGTAGTCTGACTGCAGTCACATCGCCACATGAGTGGAGAGAGAGCTTTATCTCCTTGAACTCCTCCCATGTCGGCTTCTTCGGCGGGGGCATCCTGGTGTTCTGGTTTTCTTTTTTCTTTTTTTAGCTGCAAATCGAAAAATCACGACGGTACTGCGGGCGCCGCCATGACAGTCCTCACACGTGTGAGCCACGTGACAGTTTATCAATTGATATTATCCCTCCCTGTGCTTTACTGCTTTGAGGGGGAGTTTGACAGGGGTATGGCTTATCCCAATGTAAATGAGCCCTATTGTCACTCCCAACAGCAGAGAGGTGAGAATGGCCCAACACTTTGGAGAGCTTTTTGAGCCCTTTGGGCTTTTTGGAGTTGTTAACTTCAAATCACCGCAATGCCTCCAAATATGATCAGATTTCCATGTGTTACACGTCGTTGGAAAGCTTGGAGACTACACTTTAATAATCTGTGAAAATCTCAAAATCCCCAAAATCGACTTGTGTCTTTCATTCCTGTGACTGGTCACATTTCACACCCGGGGATTTAGAGAAAAGTATCCCACATCAGGGCAACCTTGGTGTGGTGTTACAGTTCAGCGATAGTGCGCTGCTCTTTGATGGAGGTTGCCAGTTCAAACACTGCATTGACACTTTTACAATGCTTTCTCTTTTCACATGGGCCACTGCACTCTGAGCCTGATACAACTCCAGAATGAGCACCAAGTTATGTAGACACAATTCTTTATTTGTCCACTTTTCTACCTTTCACTGCCATTTTCCTCTTTACTCGTGCAGATCACTGCTCTTTTTTCTGTAAATACAAGAGTGCATCTCTGTCCAGATGCTGTTTTGCCTGCTGGCTTCTCCCAAGTATTGCAGTTCACTGGCCATAGAAGATATTTCAACTATAAAACGAGTGAAAAGCACCGCTGTGACGAGCGTGAGGCCGGGCCTCTGAGGCTGAAGCAAGAGTGGGCTGGCGCCAGAGATACCTGGGGCAAGAGTAAGGCCGGGGTCTGACGAAGGCAAGGTGAGAGTGGGCTGGAGCAAGAGTTAGCAGAGAGCACACAGGTTGTGTGTGAGGCCGAGGGGAGAGCAGGTTTGGGTGAGAGCGGTGGCGGTCGCAAGAGGGGGCGGTCGCAAGGGGGCTGCGCCAGAGGCGAGGGCCTCTAGAGGCGTGTTTCCTTGTTTACACATCTAATATACATTTAATTTAGTCCGGGTTGGTCTGTTTTGGAAGTGAGTGACTTCATCGGACCGTACGGGACTAGATAGTTTCAGTGTGTTTGAACAAAGCTTTACCAGAAACAAAGTCGACAGAAGCAAATATGTGCGTCAGGATTTGAAAAGCGAGATTTTAAAGGACAGAAATGAGTTGAAATATTTGTCTTCAAACTTCAAGACAAGACCACAGTTAATGTGCAGATTAGATTATACACATTTGTTATCCATTATTTCACTTTCGAAATGTTTAATCTACTGAGTCAGATCTAATCTATGTGGACTTTTAAACGTCTGAGCTCTCAAGGAGATGATAATTGGATCAAGAGACACTCATTTTAGGCAATCACTAAACACTACTAACATTATTATTTAGTTTTAAAGCTTAATTTCTGTATTTATAAGTGTGTAGCAGCCAGAGTTGTTGGGATAACTAAGAAATGATCAAAAGGAGAGATTGTTTTAAGAGAAATTACACTGAACAAACTCTTAGCCTGAGCTTAGTCTCTAGTTATTTAAAAAAAAAAGTAGAAATGTTTGCTATAAAAGCCAAAAATCGTGTGTCTCTCGTCTTGTTATGAGCCGTCCTCAAATATCAATACAGACACTTCCTTCATTTGTGTTATGGCCATTTGAAAACGTAACATTTCCCAGCGTTATTATCATCGTCGTGGCCAAATGGGTGAAGACGTTGTACCTCGCCGAGCTTTCTAATACTGCGATAAACCGAAAACAACAAGCGTCCGACTCACATCACCATCAGAGAAGACGAGAAAGGCCTCTAGGAACTCGGACATTCACTGGGTCGTACCATCTGATCGTGTGAGCATTAGCGGAGAGAGAAAGAGCGAGAGGGGAGTGAAGGGAGGATGAGATGGGAAGAAAGGAAAAGGGGGACGAGACGGGAGCTTAAGGTGGAAGAGGAGAGCGCTGTGGACGAGTATATGGACACTGCAGTGCAAAACTGGCAAGGGGACCGTCGTGCTGCATTCATGTGTTCGTCAGATAATGTGCGTTCACGAGATACAACCATGTAAAACTGTATTTGTGCAGGATTTGACCCATTTTAACCATGATGGAGGGAGTGAGTTATATCTGACCTACCAATGGTGACAGCAGCTGAGATTTGCTTTGCCCTAAACGTTTTGAAAGATACGTGAATAACAGGGATGTTTGGAATGAGTTTAGACCTTGGTTAACTGTATTAGATGAAACATTTGGTCCTGGGTGATTTAACAAGTTACCTGTAAGTTGTGTTTTACTCACACAGATCTTAGATGTATTTTCAACAACTACAAGTTCTTAGCTTTTAAATGAGGCTTTACACTGGCCTATAGGCTGTAAACAACAACGTGACGATAAAGCAACAAAATATGGCCAAAAAGGGAATGAAAACACGACAAAAGGGCCAAAAAGTGACAAAGACCCGTTGAAAAAGCGATATGACAAAAACATGAACAAAATGTGACTAACATGTACAGAAAAAGCCACAAAAAAAGTGACAAAAAGTTTTAATCAGTTTGTAGGTCTTAGCTTTCAAGATTTTTTTAGAGGCTAGAAATCTCACGCTGTGAAGTGTGTTTATCTCGCACTGCTGGAGCTGCTCACACACTGTATCCAACCTGGAAGTTATTTTCTAAGAAAATGATTCCTATAGCTGCCAGCAGGAGGAGCCCTAGTCAGGATTTTCACCAGCTCTTTCACCTGCATTTCATTGTTCCAATTTGCTTCTTACAGAGACATATTTAGGGCCTATTGTTTCTTTTCAAATTATGAAACGTACCATATAAAAGCTGAGACTCCAAAATAATGTCTATGTTAAAGCTCCATATGCAGGACATGTCCAGTTTAACTTCTTAACCCCCACGTGAACTGAGCTCATTATCTCCAGTTTGGCTTTATCCAAATCTAAAAGCTTCTTGAAAGAAAGCATCAAAATAGCGACAAAACAAGGATGAAAACGTAAAAACAAAGTGGTTTATCCTGCTCTTTAGAAATAAAATTGGAAAAACCATAGTCGTGTGCCTAATGTTACTTATATGCATCACCACTTTGTTTATGGAGGATAAAAGGTAAGATAGGGCAAAAAATCAAAGCCTCAGCCTCAATAGGTCGACAAAGGGACACGGCCAGAGCCTAAACTCTCTCATCGAGAAACAGTATGTAACCTATGGCTCTATGAATGGAGCATGAAATGGACTAAACACAGTTTGGTTTTAACTTACATGTGTGTTGCATAAATCGACATATTTCAAACCACAAACTCAGTGATAAAACTCAATAAGACTCCTGTACAAGATCAGACAGGACCTTTAACTCCCGACCTCAGCAAAACAACCACAAATAATGGATTTATTTGAGTTTTAGGAAATTAACAGTTTCTCCATAAATAATCCAGTCTCCACCAACCGGACTCCAGCAAACAGCGGCTGAGTGAAGTGGTCTGGACTCTGTGGAGGAGGCTCATGGTTTTGTCCTGAACACTGTAAAAGGACAGAGCCCCTGCGCTGTGGTCCAGGTAAACCCCGATTCTGCCTGAAATTGGACCTGAGACCTCAGACTCAACTCTATTAAAATAAAATGAGTAACTGTTTCATTACAATATAAAGCCCAGGATTTATCATTGTTTCCAAATCCACATTCATTGTAGGTTCCACGTCTCTTTATATCCCTGTATGACACTGCTATATCAACCCAGTACGCCGAGCTCCACTCCACCTCCCAGTAACAGCGGCCCGTCAGACCCTCTGAGGACCTGTTCACAATTAACAAATCTGTCCGGGTGATCAGGATAACTCTTCAGTCACACATGTTGCTCTTCTGTTCCATCAGACAGAGACAGTTGTTTGTTTGCTGTGTTTGGGTCCAGTGTGACGTCACTTGCATACCTGAGGAAGTCCTCTCTGACGCGGGGCTCAAGACCAAACATGTTAAACTCTCTCAGACTGTGTTAGTTAACCTTTTTCAAACGTGAAACCTAAGTCTGCAGTGGGAGGAGACAGGCTCCACCCCCTGGTCTGAGCAGGACTGACTTTAAACTATTGTAGAAGCTGTTCTTATGTGTCAGAGGCTTCAAAATGTTCTTATGTGTCAGAGGCATCAAAAATGTCCTTTATTTCTGAAAACCTTCAGCCTGACACTTTCTCTGTTAATGTCCCTCAGGATCTGGAGTTTGTTGATAAATGATTTTCACATAATGCAGTAATGTCCTAAAGAGCTTATTATATGAACGTGAGCTCGAGGACGGTTGTGATTAGAAATATTTCAAATAAAGGTGTGGCCTGATTTATGGTTAAACGTCTGAGTCATGAGGAAGAAAAACTGGCACAAAGGTCAAAGCAAACTGCCTTCTGAGGAGAAAAACTGATTTGGAGCCAGGACCAGATTTGCACAAACAAATGTAATGTAGCTTGATATTAATCATATTAATATCAAGTTTGAATAAATCTTCTATTTATTCAAACTTTTAAAGGTGTTTTAATAAACTGCAGATTTCTTTACAAAATGACATTCATTCTGGATTTACAAATTTAATTCACGCATCACAAACAGTCGGCTACATGTGTGTTTGTAATAAGCTTCATGCTCATTATTATACATTTATGTAGCACAAATTACTGCAGACGAACAGAGACATTTAGGTAAACAACACGGAGAATGAAGTGGGAGCATCAGAGAAAGAATTATTAGAAATGAAAATGTCATGAAGCCACAACATTTCTCTGCTGTATTTACTGTATATGTTGTAATTGTTTTGTTTCCTCTTCCCTGTCCCTTTAAGTGCACTTTAAACACTTTCAGACCAACACTGTCAATAAGAATTTGCAAAATAAAGAAACAACATTAAAATTACTAGAAAAGAACCGACCTATAATTATAAAAATCATCATTATCAGACAGACCCCATTTGTTTTCACTAAAAACTTTTACTATTGACCATCAGAAGTTTCGATGAATGAAGTGGGACGTCTTTAGGAAACAAATTGTAAAATCTCTTTATGTTTTTGTTTTTCAAATAAAAAGAGCATCAGAGAAAGAATTATTAGTAATGAAAATGCAAAGAAGCCACAACATTTCTCTGCTGTATTTACTGTATATGTTGTAATTGTTGTGTTTCCTCTTTCCTGACCCTTTAAGTGCACTTTAAACACTTTCAGGCCAACATTAACTAAGAATTTGCAAAATTAAGGAACAACATTAAAATTAAAGCCGCAAGCGGCATCGAACGGCCCTCGCGGGCCGTGCCTCCTTTAGTGTCTCCATTGCCAAGCCATAACCCTACCGAGAGCGCTAGTGCGGCCACACTGCATTTTATTGTCCTCATGTGCCATTAATCTTTGTCAATAAACATCCAAACTACATTTTTAGCCTCTCCATGTGAATAATGGCTCTAACCTGCAGAGGGCGCTAGCGCGCCCGAAATCTTTTTATTTCACAAGCAGTATCGGACGGCCCTTACGGGCCGTACTTCTATGACCACTGTCCACAAGCTCCTTACAGAGGCGCTAACGTGCTGTAATTGTGTATAATGTGAGATTTATGTGTCAGTCCCATTAGGATAACATGGGGGGCCCTGGGCGTCACCATGGCAACACCGTACAAAATACGGTATGGGTCTCATTGGCTTTTTTGATCGGGATGCCATCAACTATTTTTGTGCCGAATATTATCCATTTCCGAGAAACTAATTTTTTCACATAATGCATTTTTTGTTCTAGGCCTAGAGAGGGCGCTATCGCGCCCAATGTCACTTTTGACATTTGTTGTGTCCGGGGGTGAAAGGTCAATAAAATGTATATTTCCGATTTTTAATCGGAGTTTGTTTGTGCGAATGGGAGCATATTGTTGTTTACGATAAGTCGCAAAATTCTTCGTAAAGTTTGCGGCTACGCCGCACACAAACCGTAAAACATAGCCGAAAAATTTGGATAACTTTTGATGCCCCACATCTCGAGATGAGCTGGAGCGATTTGGAGCTCATTTGGTCAAATGCCCTAGGAGGAGTTCGTTCAAATGCGACGTCAGCGAAAACGCTGACTCAGCATTTTCCCACCTTCCTGTCAAAATGGCGGACTTCCGGTTTGTCAGGGGGCGTGGCCACAATAATATTTTTTGTTTGTCGTCACATGACGAATGTCTGTACCAAATCTCGTCGCTCTACGACAAAGTTGACGTTGGCCCCTCCTCCATAGGCGCAATGTATTTTCACTTTTGTAGGTGGCGCTGTCGCGCCATTTTTATTTCCCCAATACGAAACACACATTTTAATTAATTTTTCACCGGACCTGAATTTGGGCAAAGTTTGGTGAGTTTTCGACTATGTTCAGGGGGTCAAATTGCTGCTCAAAGAGCAGAAGAAGAAGAAGAAGAATAAAGAAGAATAATAATATTTTTGCAAAAACAATATCGTCGCTTTCGCGACGACAACATATTATACATTTTGGAAAGCTCTCAACCACCCCCACGCACCCGTGGGGGTCCGAGGTGGATGACGAGCGCTTCGCGCTCGTCATCCACTTCCGTATGTCAGTTGGCCATATACCCCCATTCATTTCATGCAATAACAAGTATAAAGGGCCCACACCAGAGGTGTGGCAGTCACTGTTTTACACGGTGAGTTTACGTTTGACATGGGACAGCGCTTCGCGCTGTTTTTGTGCGCTCCGCGCACCTAGGTACAGTGCGCTCTGCGCACTGCGTTGCGATTACAATAGGCCCTTGCGACGGCAGGCCGCTCGGCCTAATTACTAGACAAGAACCGACCTATATTAATAATAATAATAATCTCTTGGATTTGTATAGCGCTTTTCAAGACACCCAAAGCGCTTCACAGCTGATTATTCATTCACTCCATACTTGGTGGTGGTAAGCTACTATTGTAGCCACATCTGCCCTGGGGTAGACTGGCGGAAGCGAGGCAACCAGTCTGCGCCATCGGCCCCTCCGACCACCACCAACCACTCACTCACTACATTCGCTAGGCTTCCTGGTGTTACCAAACGGTCTCCCATCCAAGTACTAACCAGGCCCTTCCCTGCTTAGCTTCCAAGATCTGACGGATTGGGCAGAGCAAAGGCGGTATGACCACGATATATACGATATTTATAAAAATCATCATAATCAGATGAACCCCATTTGTCTTAACTAATAATAATAAAACATAAAACATTTCTTCAACTTTTCAAGAGCGTGAACCTGGTCGAGTGAATATAACTATGTGGGGAACAGTGTGTTACAATCCTTCAGAACTGTTTTGCTTTTCCCACATTTTCCAGAAAACGTTAGATATGAATGAGCTCATTTCTCTGGAGGCTGATGTTTGTGGACAAAAAAACATCATAAAAAATCATTGTCAATAGATTTCCCGTTCTCCAAATCTGCACCTGAGGAAAAATAAAGAAATAAATGTACTTAAAAATGATAATAAATGTGAGGAAAGTAATGTAACCAACTGTTCTTTAAAGGAACAGGCCACCGCTTTTACTGAGATATGTTCTTACCTGAGCTTAGACGAGTTGATACGTACCTGTCTGGTCTTTGAGCCCGTGGAAGAGCTAGGTCGCGTCTAACTAATTACCCCCCGTTTGGAGCCATAGGAAATGCTAACACCATCTTTGGTCTTTTGCGTGACTGAGCACACGCACAAAGACCAGACAGGTACGCCTCAACTCGTCTAAGATCAGGTAAGAACATATCGCAGTATATAAAACTGTGGCCTGTTCCTTTAAACTACTGCATCATCTCCACAGTCGTATAGACTTTTCTCGCCCGACAACACAAGGCCTTTACAAAATGTACAAAAAATAACAGGAAAAATCCAACTGAAAAGGATAAAAATAGAAGCTGTAGTAAACTATGTGTTATTTAGAAATAAAACATGATTCACAAAAACATAATATTTTCAATCAGAACGTTCCCACTAACCACCTCTGATGAATGTTGAAGTAAAGTCTCATATTGAGCACAGTTTGGTTTTAACCTACATGTGTTTTGCATAAATCGACATATTTCAAACCACAACTCAGTGATAAAACTCAGTAAGACTCCTGTACAAGATCAGACAGAACCTTTAACTCCCGATCTCAACAGATTTGCACAAACAAATGCAATGTAGCTTGATAATAATCACATTAACTTTTTAAAGGTGTTTTAATAAACTGCAGATTTCTTTACAAAATGACATTCATTCTGGATTTACAAATTTAATTCACGCATCACAAACAGTCGGCTACATGTGTGTTTGTAATAAGCTTCATGCTGATTAATTATACATTTATGTAGCACAAATTACTGCAGACGAACAGAGACATTTAGGTAAACAACACGGAGAATGAAGTGGGACGTCTTTAGGAAACAAATTGAAACAGTAAGATCTGTTTTATGTTTTGTTTTTCAAATAAACAAAGCATCAGAGACAAAATTATTAGTTATGAAAATCTGAAGAAGCCACAACATTTCTCTGCTGTATTTACTGTATTTGTTGTAATTGTTTTGTTTCCTCTTCCCTGTCCCTTTAAGTGCACTTTAAACACTTTCAGGCCAACACTGTAACTAAGACTTTGCAAAATAAAGAAACAACATTAAAATTACTAGAAAAGAACCGACCTGTAATTATAAAAATCATCATAATCAGACGAACACCATTTGTTTTGACTAAAAACTTTTACTGTTTCCAGTTCACAAAAAGATGTCTTTGAATAAAATATTTCTTCAACTTTTCAAGGGCGTAAACCTGGTCTAGTGAATATAATGATGTGGGGAACAGTGTGTTACAATCCCAGAGTTCAAAGCTAACTCTTGTTCATTTGTCACGTCTCGATAGTTACAGGGAAACCACAGAAACAGGAAAGTCTGGTTGAGCTAATCTGACCTCGACACGTCACAAATTGAGCAGGAACACGTGACGAGGCGAGTGCAGAGGAGGGACACAAAGACCAGCCACAGGTGATTCACAATAAAGTCACTTGAGTTTAAAGCCGTGGACTAAAGAAAACTACAAGCAAACAGTTTATTTAAAACACTCAAGTTCAGACTAAGTGAATATAGAGTAAAGCAAAAGGTGTAAACCAGGAGAGAACAGGAATAAACCAAGACTAAAACCTATTTTCACTAGTTCTCCTTTAACCGCACTAAAGGATTGTAGTGTGTGAAGATATGGAGATGATCTATATCAGGGAAAGTAGAGTCAGCCTCAAAACACAATTATCTTAGTCATGTTTAGGATCATTGTCTCTGTCCTCAGCCAATCAGAGGCTTGTTACCACCAAAGAACCTCCTTCTGTCCGAGTCGTCTTTATGACGGCTCAGAATTGTTTTGCTTTTCCCCCATTTTCCAGAAAACTTTAAATATGAAGGAGCTCATTTCTCTGGAGGCTGATGTTTGTGGACTATAGGTGTAAACCAGTGGAGCATTGACATCTGTGCAGTGGATCCTCTTAGGGTCAGAGTTCAGGCCTCTTCTGTCGCCGGGGAAACAGCCGCCTATGATACGAGCCGATACGAGCACACATCACCCACAATGCACTGCTGCAGCGTCAATAAACACCAACTACAGTGTTTCTGTGTAGAGTCCAGACCCAGCTCTGAGAGAAAGAGTCTCATTCAATAAAACAGCAGCAGGATTCACCTTTTAGACCAGAAATGTGTGTGTGTGTTTTATTAGGAGTTGTACGAGGAACAAGTGAAAGAAAGTCATGTCTGAACAAATCATGAAGCTTTTTATTTATTTACTTATTTTAAAACGTGATTCACATTTTCAATTAGACCTTTTCCCACTAAGCACCTCTGATGAATGTTGAAGTAAAGTCTCATATTGAGCACAGTTTTTAGAAAACTGATTTGGAGCCAGGACCAGATTTGCACAAACAAATGTAATGTAGCTTAATATTAATAATATTAAAATAACTTAATCTTCTATTAAGATTTTAAAGGTGTTTTAATAAACTGCAGATTTCTTCACAAAATGACTTTCATTCTGGATTTAGAAATGTAATTCCCGATCACAAAGAGTCGGCTACATGTGTGTTTGTAATAAGCTTCTTCATGCTGATTAATTATTCCTCCATGTAGCACAAATTACTGCAGACGAACAGAGACATTTAATTTAACACGATGAATGAAGTGGGACGTCTTTAGGAAACAAATTGTAAAATCTCTTTTATGTTTTTGTTTTTCAAATAAAAAAGAGCATCAGAGAAAGAATTATTAGTAATGAAATGCAAAGAAGCCACAACATTTCTCTGCTGTATTTACTGTATTTGTTGTAATTGTTGTGTTCCTCTCCCCTGTCCCTTTAAGTGCACTTCAAACACTTTCAGGCCAACATTAACTAAGAATTTCCAAAATTAAGGAACAACATTAAAATTACTAGACAAGAACCGACCTATATTAATAAAAATCATCATAATCAGATGAACCCCATTTGTCTTAACTAATAATAATAAAACATAAAACATTTATTCAACTTTTCAAGAGCGTGAACCTGGTCGAGTGAATATAACTATGTGGGGAACAGTGTGTTACAATCCTTCAGAACTGTTTTGCTTTTCCCACATTTTCCAGAAAACGTTAGATATGAAGGAGCTCATTTCTCTGGAGGCTGATGTTTGTGGACAAAAAAACATCATAAAAATCATTGTCAGTAGATTTCCCGTTCTCCAAATCTGCACCTGAGGAAAAATAAAGAAATAAATGTACTTAAAAATGATAATAAATGTGAGGAAAGTATTGTAACCAACTGTTCTTTAAAGGAACAGGCCACCACTTTTACATACTGAGATATGTTCTTACCTGAGCTTAGACGTGTTGATACGTACCTGTCTGGTCTTTGAGCCCGTGGAAGAGCTAGGTCGCGTCTAACTTAATTACCCCCCGTTTGGAGCCATAGGAAATGCTAACAACATCTTTGGTCTTTTTGCGTGACTGAGCACACGCACAAAGACCAGACAGGTACGTCTCAACTCGTCTAAGATCAGGTAAGAACATATCTCAGTATATAAAAACTGTGGCCTGTTCCTTTCAACTATTGCATCATCTCCACAGTGGTATAGACTTTTCTCGCCCGACAACACAAGGCTTTTTCAAAATGTACAAAAAATAACAGGAAAAATCCAACTCAAAAGGATAAAAATAGAAGCTGTAGTAAACTATGTGTTATTTAGAAATAAAGCATGATTCACAAAAACATAATATTTTCAATCAGAACTTTTCCCACTAACCACCTCTGATGAAAGTTGAAGTAAAGTCTCATATTGAGCACAGTTTGGTTTTAACCTACATGTGTTTTGCATAAATCGACATATTTCAAACTCAGTGATAAAACTCAATAAGACTCCTGTACAAGATCAGACAGGACCTTTAACTCCCAATCTCAACAGATTTGCACAAACAAATGTAATGTAGCTTGATAATAATCACATTAAAATAACTTTATCTTCTATTTTTCTTAACTTTTAAAGGTGTTGTAATAAACTGCAGATTTCTTTACAAAATGACATTCATTCTCGATTTAGAAATTTAATTCACGCATCACAAACAGTCGGCTACATGTGTGTTTGTAATAAGCTTCATGCTGATTAATTATACATTTATGTAGCACAAATTACTGCAGACGAACAGAGACATTTAGGTAAACAACACGGAGAATGAAGTGAGACGTCTTTAGGAAACAAATTGAAACAGTAAGATCTGTTTTATGTTTTTGTTTTTTTAATAAACAAAGCATCAGAGACAAAATTATTAGTTATGAAAATCTGAAGAAGCCACAACATTCTCTGCTGTATTTACTGTATTTGTTGTAATTGTTTTGTTTCCTCTTCCCTGTCCCTTTAAGTGCACTTTAAACACTTTCAGGCCAACACTGTAACTAAGACTTTGCAAAATAAAGAAACAACATTAAAATTACTAGAAAAGAACCGACCTATAATTATAAAAATCATCATTATCAGACAGACCCCATTTGTTTCACTAAAAACTTTTACTATTGACCATCAGAAGTTTCCAGTTCACAAAAAGATGTCTTTGAATAAAATATTTCTTCAACATTTCAAGAGCGTAAACCTGGTCTAGTGAATATAATGATGTGGGGAACAGTGTGTTACAATCCCAGAGTTCAAAACTAACTCTTGTTCATTTTGTCACGTCTCAATAGTTACAGGGAAACCACAGTGTGACAAAGTAGGTTTTAGGTTACTTTGTCCCGTTAATTTCTGTTGACACTTACAAGTTTATGTATTCATTGTTTCAGTCATAATTTTTCCAATATCCAAATGTAACAGTTAAACATAACTATCCCGGGTTTGTTTTGTTTACATTTCAGTTAAAACATCATACAGTATTTATTTTAAATGCTTCATTTTGTTAAAAAGGTTTAGTTGATTGCAATACAATCAAAGTAATACTTACCACCTGGTCCAGAAAGAGGCGTGTCCTTGCAGGCAGCCATATTTAAAAACTTGGGTCTGGACCAACCCATGTGCAAGGGGGAACTGGTTTAAAGTTTTGTATTTGTATTTTGTAGTGTATTTTTGTGTTTACTTATTGTTAAGTTGAAAAACACATTTGGAGGGTTGAAGTAACCTGAGCTGAAAGTGTTAAGAAAAACCTACCTGTGAGTTGTACCTGATACTTACCTCCTAGAGATGGACTGATCCGGGGGAGGGTCTTCCTGCTGGGGAGTGTTTTAAAAAGGGGTTTTGCAATCAGTCTGGAGAGAACCATGTAGCTGGGTACATGTGGTACGTTTCCTGAGTTCAGTTAAGTTCCTTTTGATTGATTCTGTTAAGCATTTTTTTGACAGTTATTTTGTATATTTGTAAAGTTTTGTTTTTGCCACATTGTATCACGGTGAAATACATTTTTGGCTACTATGGGAATTTTTGAGTCTGCCTCCTACTTGACCACATTGGCCAGCTTCCCCACACACAGAAACAGGAAAGTCTGGTTGAGCTAATCTGACCTCGACACGTCACAAACCGAACGGAAACACGTGACGGGGCGAGTGCAGAGGAGGGACACAAAGACCAGCCACAGGTGATTCACAATAAAGTCACTCCAGTTTAAAGCAGTGGACTAAAGAAAACTACAAACGTACAGGTTATTTAAGTCACTCAAGTTCATACAAAGTGAATATAGAGTAAAGCAAAAGTTGTAAACCAGGAGAGAACAGGAATAAACCAAGACTAAAACTTATTTTCACTGGTTCTCCTTTAACCGCACTAAAGGATTGTAGTGTGTGAAGATATGGAGATGATCTATATCAGGGAAAGTAGAGTCAGCCTCAAAACACAATTAGTCATGTTTAGAATCATTGTCTCTGTCCTCAGCCAATCAGAGGCTTGTTACCACCAAATAAACTCCTTCTGTCCGAGTCGTCTTTATGACGGCTCAGAATTGTTTTGCTTTTCCCCCATTTTCCAGAAAACTTTACCCATCACCCACAATGCACTGCTTTAGCATCGATAAACACCAACTTTCGTAACCCCCGGTTCTCTGAGTAGTATGAGTGAGATGTCTCACTATGGGATACGCTCCCTCGCGTATTCACAGAAGCCTTTATACCACTACGCCAGCCCTGAGTGTCTGGCAGTGGCGACGTTGTGACGTTGGCACCCCCATATAAGCTCTAGTCACAGCGTCGCCCGTCATTCAATAAGCACACCTCTTCTTGCTTCACCCCATCAGCAAGAAGGGCGGTCTGGTGAGACATCTCACTCATGCTACTCAGAGAACCGGGGTTACGAAAGTAACCTAAAGTTCTCTTTCATAGCATTCGTTTCGATGTCTCACTATGGGATATGGAGACTCCCGTATTGCCAGACAAGCTTATCGCAATTGACAATGCCAACCATGGCCTCTAAAAGAAGCCTAGATCAGGGCATGTCATCAGAAGAGCCAACACTGAGGACGGCATGAGACAACCCTTGTGACGTTACATCCAGTTTATAAACCTTGCAAACGTCAAGGGGAGGACCAACAAGCAGCAGCACAGATGTCCTTAATAGACACTCCCCTGAAGTAGGCCCATGAGGTAGCCAGGCCTTGGTAAAATGAACTTTGAAAATAGCGCAGGCGCGCACATCCAAGTTCCTAAACGAGCGTGCTGGACCCAAAAAGTTGAATAAATAAAGAAAAACGAGTACCGCACAGCTCACGTCCGCTCCCACAATCTATCCAACCCGCACCAAGTAGCAAGTCGCAACGCTTCGGGCGTCAAGCCAGCCCATCCTCAGACATGTCTGAGGAAGGGCTGGCCTCCTCCTGCGTATGCGCCATCAGAAGCCAATCGTCCAGATATGTGGCTAAGCAAATGCCCCGCTCCCTGAGATGGGCTAACGCTGCCTCGATACACTTGACAAACACTCTTGGGCTCAGTGAGAGGCCGAAGGGCAGCACTGTGTATTCGTATGTCATGCCTTGAAACAGAAACCTCAAATATTTTCTGTGAGGCGGGTATATGGGGATATGGAAATATGCGTCCTTCAGGTCAATGGACGTAAACCAGTCGCCTGGACGGACTAACAGGATCAATGCCGAGTGCGTGAGCATTCAAAACTTGTACCTCCTGCGATATACAAATTCAATGCTCTCAGATCCAGGATTGGGCGAATGCCGCTCCTCCCTTTCTTCTTGACCAGAAAATACCTGGAGTAAAAGCCGCTGTGCCTCTGATCCATTAGTATTTGCTGAATGGCTCTTTTTCCCAGCAATGAGGATATTATTTATTTTATTTATTTATTGGTTTATTTGGTAGGGACAGTGCAAGTTAATGAACAAGCCACACCGGATTGTAGCCTTGGGCTAATTTCCATCCGTCGTCCCCCATGCACACTCTCAAACACACTCACATTCATCCTGGCCTATTGTACATGTTTTTAGTGGTAGGGAAAACCGGAGTACCCGGAGGAAACCTACACAGACACGGGGAGAACATGCAAACTCCACACAGAAAGGCCCCGTCCCTGGTGGGAATCGAACCCGGACCTTCTAGCTGTGAAGCACGATCCTGTGGCTCCCCCTAGTGGCTCGGGGCAAAAAAGGAATCTGTTTTGCAATTGTGATTCTTTTTTGCTTTATTTTTTAAAGAAGTTGTGTACTGTGCCCTCGTCTCTGTCTGAAAGCAGCGGGGTAGACTGCTAAGACGCTTTCTTCTTCCTCCTCAGCGGCTGTGATGTGCCTTGTGGCCGCGGAGCGGTCTGAGGAGTAGAGGAGCCCGTCGTTTTCTTCGGCCATGCGGGTCTAACCTGCTCGGGGCCAGCAGCAGACGCGGCGGGAGCTTGGGGCTTTGGTCATCGCGGGATGCGGGAGGAGGGATTACCCGGCCTGTTGAAACCCGCTTGGGCCAAGTTGGACCTCGCGGTAGACTGAGTGGCGGGCATCTTGCGCGGGAGACAGAGCTGAAGGGCTTCGTCATCTCGCTTTTTTGCTTCGCACCGCTGTTGCATTGAGGCAAGAGCAGAGCCAAAAATCCCCTCTGGAATGACCGGCATTTCCAAAATGTCCGCCCTTTCCTTGTCGGACAAATTGGTCAAATTCAGCCACCTTGCCCTCTCCTGTAACACTAACATAGCCATACATTTCCTGATAGCCTGTACAGCGCAGCGCTGGACACACAGGCATATGTCAGAGACAGTGGTGATGTCGTCCCATATAACGGGATTTGGGACGTGAGACATGTCCTCGCAGAGCTCCACTTGGTATGCAGTCAACATGGAGGTGACGTTTAGAGCTCTCACCGACAAAGCGGCCGCTTTGTAGGCCCGTTCAGTCATGGTGGACTGAAAGCGGTCGGACTTAGAGGGATGAGCAGGTGGTCTGGTGGAAGTAGCCGAGAGCTTCGGGTGAAGGTGGGCCGCCACCATGGACTCCATGTGCGGCATGCGGGCAATTCCAAGCCTGTCCATGTCCACACAATCCAGTGAAGAAGCGCCAAAAATTGGGTTCTTGCTGGAAAGAGGGTCTTTCCAAGAGACTGACATCTCCTCGAGTAGCTCTGGGAAGACCGGGAGAAGCTGCCACGCGACCCGCTTAGCTTGGGGCAATTTCTTCCCTTCATAGCGGGAGCGGGGAGCCTCCGCCGTGGCCAGGGAATATCCAGTTTCTTTGCTGCACGTTTGCACACGTTGTGGAGGTTTGAACTGAGCGGCGGCTTTGCAGGCCCATCCTCATTCCTGGCCTGAGTCAACGGGAAACTCTCCTCTTGGCCCGGGGGAACGAAAGAGGAGTCATCCTCGTCGTCCTCCGACACCAAAAAATCCTCTCCAAATGAGTCCTCCTCGTCATAATCGAGCAGGAGTGGTTCCTCATCTTCGAGAGGAGGATGCAGGTCTAGCACCAAGCCTCAGGACAACGGCGCGGATCACTTCGAGCCGCCCCGAGCTGGTGTGCTGCGGTTGCGGGCTCGGCCGCCCCGAGCTGGTGTGCTGCGGTTGCGGGCTCGGCCGCCCGAGCTGGTGTGCTGCGGTTGCGGGCTCGGCCGATCCGAGCTGGTGTGCTGCGGTAGCGGCGGGCTCATTCAGAGCGGGATCCCTCTCCGATAGGGTGGCTTGGCGAGCCTAAAGCGGCTCGGGCATGTTTCAGCCCGAGGCAGACCTGGTGTGAGTCATTGCTTGAGATTTTGTTCCCGCAAGTGCAAAGCCGAGCGCTATCCTGCTCCATCTCCGTGGCGGGAGAAAGCTTTTTAGCTGTAGCAATGTTCATTAACTGGAGTGCCAATGAACAAAGCGCAGAATACTAGCTTGGTGTAGCGTAGCAAATCGTCACTTGAGCTATAGTCAACGCAATAGTCCATCCTGTATGGTGGCAGGGCGTACTGTCAAGATCACTAACGCTCAGCGGCAGAGGGGTAAGCTCTACCAATAAGCAGTTAAGCTAGCAGTCAAAGACACAGAAATTGCGGTAACTTGGCCTAGTGAAGCGAGAAGAGGTGATTGAATGACGGGCAACGCTGTGACTGGAGCTTATATAGGGGGTGCCAACGTCACAACGTCGCCACTGCCAGACACTCAGGGCTGGCGTAGTGGTATAAAGGCTTCTGTGAATACGCGAGGGAGCGTATCCCATAGTGAGACATCGAAACGAATGCTATGAAAGAGAATTACAGTGTTTCTGAGTAGAGTCCAGACCCAGCTCTGAGAGAAAGAGTCTCATTCAACAAAACAGCAGCAGGATTCACCTTTTAGACCAGAAATGTGTGTGTGTGTTTTATTAGGAGTTGTACGAGGAACAAGTGAAAGAAAGTCATGTCCGAACAACTCATGAAGCTTTTATTTATTATGTGCAGAACAAAGAG
The DNA here is from genome assembly GCA_007210695.1 of Neogobius melanostomus. Lineage (NCBI taxonomy): Eukaryota > Metazoa > Chordata > Actinopteri > Gobiiformes > Gobiidae > Neogobius > Neogobius melanostomus. The sequence goes on from VHKM01000151.1 coordinate 66,663, forward strand.
AGAATCTACTGTAGCAAGAGCAAAGAAATCAATACTTTACTGTTTACTGAACCCAAATACAAAGAGAAAATATATATATAATAAAAAGAACCATCATAAAAAGTCACTGTCAATAGATTTCCCTTTCTCCAAATCTGCACTTGAGGAAAACTAGCAAAATGTAAAGAAATAAATGTACTTCAAAATAATAATAAATGTGATAAAAGTAATGTAATCAACTGTTCTTACAACGACTGTATCATCTCCACAGTGGTATAGACTCTGATCCTCCAAAAGGATAAAAACAGAAACTGTAGTAAACTATGTGTGATTTTGTCGTAGAAAAAAAACGTCATTCAAAAAAACATAATATTTTCAATCAGAACTTTTCCCACTAACCACCTCTGATGAATGTTGAAGTAAAGTCTCATATTGAGCACAGTTTGGTTTTAACCTAAATGTGTTTTGCATAAATCGACATATTTCAAACCAAAAACTCAGTGATAAAACTCAATAAGACTCCTGTACAAGATCAGACAGAACCTTTAACTCCCGACCTCAGCAAAACAAGCACAAATAATGGATTTATTTGAGTTTAAGGAAATGAGCAGTGTCTCCAACATGACCAAGCGAGACTCCAGCAAACAGCAGCTGAGTGAAGGTGGTCTGGACTCTGTAGAGGAGGCTCATGGTTTTGTCCTTAACACTGTAAAAGGACAGAGCCCCTGCGCTGTGGTCCAGGTAAACCCCGATTCTGCCAGAAATTGGACCTGAGACCTCAGATTCAACATTATTAAAATAGAATGAGTAACTGTTTTTATCACAAAGTAAAGCCCAGGATTTATTATTGTTTCCATATCCATTTTCATTGCCGGGTCCACTTCTCTTTATATCCCTGTATGACACTGCTATATAAACCCAGTACTTCCCGCTCCACTCCACCTCCCAGTAACAGCGGCCCGTCAGACCCTCTTTACTCAGGACCTGAGCATGACTAACAAATCTGTCCGGGAGATCAGGATAACTCTGCTGAAAAGACATAACAGTTGCTCTTCTGTTTCCATCAGACAGAGACAGTATTTTGTTTGCTGTGTTTGGGTCCAGTGTGACGTCACTTGCATACCTGAGGAAGTCCTCTCTGGAGCGGGGCTCAGGCTCAAACATTTTAAACTCTCTCAGACTGAGCTGTAGTTGGTCCCTCAGCGCTGACACAGCTCTGGTCACATCCTCAAAGTCTGTCCTTGGTCTAGTCTGGAGCCTGGACTCGGTCTTCTCTGAGTCTGTGGACAGTGAGGGGCAGAGCAGGAGAAACTGGTTGTGGTCCGGTGTGAGGGACAGTGTGTCCAGCTCAGAGATGCTCCTCTTCAGCTCAGTGACGTCCCGCTGCAGTTGGTCCTGAAGCTCTTGGACTTGTTTCAGTTGGATCTGCTCCTCAGAGCGGATCTGCTGCTCCACTTCAGAGCGTCTCTTCTCCAGGAGAAGGGCCATCTCTCTGAAGCTGTCCCCACTGCACTGCACTGCTGTCTGGGCAGAGCGGCTGATGTCCTGGGCCTCCTGTCGGAGCCTCTCCTGCTCTGTCTCTTTGTGCTGGAGGTTTTGTTGCAGCAGAGCCCTCTTGGCCTCCAGCTGTTTCTGCCTGTGAGCCCTCTCTGCTGCAGAGGACACTGTGTGGTGGCCCTGGTGCTGGTCCACACAGAGGGAGCAGATGATCTGCTGGTCTGTGCGGCAGAAAAACTTCTTCAGCTCATTGTGGTCAGAGCAGAGGTTTTCCTGGAGCTTGTCAGAGGGCGCCACCAGCTGGTGTCTCTGAAAGACTGCTAAATTATAATGAAGCTGGAGGTGGGTCTCACAGTAAGAGACCAAACACTGCAGACAGGAACTGACCGCCTTTAGCTTCCTCCCAGTGCACACATCACAGCTCACATCTCCAGGACCGGCATAGCAGTGGTCAGCAGGGGGCGCTATGAGCCCTGTCGTCTTCAGCTTTTTCACTAGATTGGCTAACACTGTGTTTTTGGCCAGGACAGGCCTGGGAGTGAATATCTCTCTGCATTGAGGACAGCTGTACCTCACCTCTTGGTCCCAGTTGGTTTGAATACAGTCCATGCAGTAGCTGTGTCCACAGGGAAGAGTCACTGGATCCTTCAGTGTTTCCAAACAGATTGAACAGGTTAAGGCGTCTGCACTGAGTGCTCTCTGCGCCATCTCTGCGCTCGGTGAAAATGACTGTGTTAGTTTTCCTTTTACAAACATGGAACCTAAGTCTGCAGTGGGAGGAGACAGGCTCCACCCCCTGGTCTGAGCAAGACTGACTCTAAACTATTGTAGAAGCTGTTCTTATGTGTCGGAGGCATTTGATTTGACTTGAAAATGTCCTTTATTTCTGTAAACCTTCAGCCTGACACTTTCTCTGTTACTGTCCCTCAGTATCTGGAGTATGTTGATAAATTATTTTCACATATTGCAGTAATGTCCTAAAGAGCTTATTATATGAACGTGAGCTCGAGGACGGTTGTGATTAGAAATATTTCAAATGAAGGTGTGGCCTGATTTATGGTTAAACGTCTGAGTCATGAGGAAGAAAAACTGGCACAAAGGTCAAAGCAAACTGCCTTCAGAGGAGAAAAACTGATTTGGAGCCAGGACCAGATTTGCACAAACAAATGTGCCAGCCACAGGAACCAGGGACACCAGCTCTGGGGCATTTTGAGATTTTCACAGATTATCAAAGTGTAGTCTCCAAGCTTTCCAACGATGTGTAACACATGGAAATCTGATCATATTTGGATTATTTTGTAGACACTTGAATTTAGGCCTTCAATGAAGGTTGAAGTGAGTAAACGGCTTTCAAAGAATGAGCTGTTCTCACCTCTCTCTGCAGCTGGGGTGACAATAGAGCTCATTACATCTCATTTAGATAAGCCATACCCCGTAAATAAATGTTGCTTGTCTTGCACAAATGAAGTTGGTTGGACAGTGGACATTCCTCTCTCAAACACACGCAAACTCCTCTCACATTTGCCAGATTGCAGAATTTGCTGTATAGCACAAACACACACACACATACACACTAGTGATGCGCGGGTTCACCCGCGGGCCACTGTACGCGGATTCATTATATACAGCCACGACTTATTCCGTCATCTTTACAGCATATGCTGTAAATATACGTCGGAATTTCACAAAACAAGCAGCGTTGTGATCCAGAGAACGCTTCCATGTTGCTCAATGTCTCCTATTTTCCACCTATGTGTGTCTCTGTGTGAGTTTGCGTTACGTCTGCTCTCTTCTCCTCTCATGCTCATGAAAAGAAAGCACTTCACGAACGCACACCACATCACAAGAGAAAAGAAGCAAGCCAAAAAATGACACAGAGGGCTGAAGGAGCATAGAACAGTCAGGCCCGGGGTTGAGAGGAAGGCGGCCGGGAGGACGGAGCGTCAGCCCAGGGCTGAGTGTGAGAGGCGACACATCAGAGATCAACTCAAACACAAAATCCACCTTTATAAAAAGATACTACTTACAGTTTGATGCTTTTGCGGGAAGCTTTTTTTAAGCTGAAACTGCGTGGCCAAAGTGGTGTCCTATCTGGGGAGCAAAGCAGTGTCTCTGTCCCGCTGTCGCGGCTTTGCTATCAAGGCTCTTCATGAGGAAACCTAAAAGTTTACGCTTTTAAAAATACCATTAGGGCTAGCTTAAACATGGAGAGGCTTCTTCATGACTTCAACTGAACGTTTCTGCAAAAAAGCAAAAATCACCAATTAAAAAAACAACAACCTTCTTTTGCGTTTTTCTCAAAACTTGGGCTGCCGACTTGTGTCCCTGGTTCTCGCGACGAGGCACAAATGTAATGTAGCTTGATATTAATCATATTAAAATAACTTCATCTTCTATTTATGCTTATCTTTTAAAAGTGTTTTAAAAAACTGCAGATTTCTTTACACAATGACTTTCATTCTGGATTAAGAAATTTAATTCACGCATCACAAACAGTCGGCTACATGTGTGTTTGTAATAAGCTTCATGCTGATTAATTATACATTTATGTAGCACAAATTACTGCAGACGAACAGAGACATTTAGGTAAACAACACGGAGAATGAAGTGGGACGTCTTTAGGAAACAAATTGTTAAGGCTTAGTTGTATCGGACCCAAAGACAGACACACGACAGGAGTCAGAGTTCACAATTTATTATCTTGAATAGTCCAAGCAAGGCGGATGGTCTCAGGTCCTCGGAGTCTTTCCCACACAGGCACTAGGAGCACAGGAGATAAGGTAAGTTGCAGATAATCAAAACAGGTAAGTTTTTGGAGCCAACTGCAGAATCATCATGACTGACGGAACAATCTGGCAGAGTCTGTCTGGAGAGCTGGGTCTTTCACTGCAGCAGCCTGATTGCAGATGGCCGACAGGTGTGTGGCTCCAGCAGACTCCACCACGCACGCACGCACGCACGCACGCACACACACACACACACACACACACACACACACACACACACACACACACACACACACACACAGAGAGGGGAGTGGGGAACACAGGAGGACCGGAGTCACACCCAGGGGCGTGACACAAATTGAAACAGTAAAATCTGTTTCATGTTTTCGTTTTTCAAATAAACAAAGCATCAGAGACAGAATTATTAGTGATGAAAATCTGAAGAAGCCACAACATTTCTCTGCTGTTGTAATTGTTTTGTTTCCTCTTCCCTGTCCCTTTAAGTGCACTTCAAACACTTTCAGGCCAACACTGTCAATAAGAATTTGCAAAATAAAGAAACAACATTAAAATTACTAGAAAAGAACCGACCTATAATTATAAAAATCATCATAATCAGTCGAACCCCATTTGTTTTCACTAAACACTTTTACTATTGACCATCAGAAGTTTCCAGTTCACAAAAAGATGTCTTTGAATAAAATATTTCTTCAACATTTCAAGGGCGTAAACCTGGTCTAGTGAATATAATGATGTGGGGAACAGTGTGTTACAATCCCAGAGTTCAAAGCTAACTCTTGTTCATTTGTCACGTCTCAATAGTTACAGGGAAACCACAGAAACAGGAAAGTCTGGTTGAGCTAATCTGACCTCGACATGTCACAAACCGAACGGAAACACGTGACGGGGCGAGTGCAGAGGAGGGACACAAAGACCGGCCACAGGTGATTCACAATAAAGTCACTCGAGTTTAAAGCCGTGGACTAAAGAAAACTACAGACAAACAGTTTATTTAAGTCACTCAAGTTCAGCCTAAGTGAATATAGAGTAAAGCAAAAGGTGTAAACCAGGAGAGAACAGGAATAAACCAAGACTAAAACCTATTTTCACTAGTTCTCCTTTAACCGCACTAAAGGATTGTAGTGTGTGAAGATATGGAGATGATCTATATCAGGGAAAGTAGAGTCAGCCTCAAAACACAATTATCTTAGTCGTGTTTAGGATCATTGTCTCTGTCCTCAGCCAATCAGAGGCTTGTTACCACCAAAGAACCTCCTTCTGTCCGAGTCGTCTTTATGACGGCTCAGAATTGTTTTGCTTTTCCCCCATTTTCCAGAAAACTTTAAATATGAAGGAGCTCATTTCTCTGGAGGCTGATGTTTGTGGACTATAGGTGTAAACCAGTGGAGCATTGACATCTGTGCAGTGGATCCTTAGAGTCAGCGTTCAGGCTTCTTCTGTCGCCGTGGAAACAGATACGAGCGCACATCACCCACAATGCACTGCTGCAGCATCGATAAACACCAACTACAGTGTTTCTGTGTAGAGTCCAGACTCAGCTCTGAGAGAAAGAGTCTCATTCAACAAAACAGCAGCAGGATTCACCTTTTAGACCAGAAATGTGTGTGTGTTTTATTAGGAGTTGTACGAGGAACAAGTGAAAGAAAGTCATGTCCGAACAAATCATGAAGCTTTTTATTTATTATGTGCAGAAAAAACAGAGAATCTACTGTAGCAAGAGCAAAGAAATCAACACTTTACTGTTTACTGAACCCAAATACAAAGGAAAAATATATCATGAAAAGAAACATCATAAAAAGTCACTGTCAATAGATTTCCCGTTCTCCAAATCTGCACTTGAGGAAAAGTAGCAAAACATAAAGAAATAAATGTAATTAAAAATAATAATAAATGAGATCAAAGTAAGTTAATCACTGTTCTTACAACAACTGCATCATCTCCTTAGTGGTATAGACTTTTCTCTCCCGACAACACAAGACTTTTACAAAAAGTATCAAAAAATAACTGGAAAAACTGCTCCTCCAAAAGAATAAAAACTGAAACTGAAACTATGTGTGATTTTGCTGTAGAAATAAAACGTGATTAAAAAAAACATAATATTTTCAATCAGAACTTTCCCACTAACCACCTCTGATGAATGTTGAAGTAAAGTCTCATATTGAGCACAGTTTGGTTTTAACCTACATGTGTTTTGTATAAATCGACATATTTCAAACCACAAACTCAGTGATAAAACTCAATAAGACTCCTGTACAAGATCAGACAGGACCTTTAACTCTCGACCTCAGCAAAACAGCCACAAATAATGGATTTATTTGAGTTTAAGGAAATGAACAGTGTCTCCATCATAATAATTCCAGACTCCAGCAAACAGCGGCTGAGTGAAGGTGGTCTGGACTCTGTGGAGGAGGCTCATGGTTTTGTCCTTAACACTGTAAAAGGACAGAGCCCCTGCGCTGTGGTCCAGGTAAACCCCGATTCTGTCTGAAATTGGACCTGAGACCTCAGACTTAACATCATTAAAATAAAATGAGTAACTGTTTTTCTGACAATGTAAAGACCAGGATTTATCATTGAATCCAAATGCACATTCTTTGTCGGGTCCACGTCTCTTTATATTCCTGTATGACACTGCTATAAGAACACTGTACGTCCCGCTGCACTCCACCTCCCAGTAACAGCGGCCCGTCAGACCCTTTGGACTCAGGACCTGACATCGATCAACAAATCTGTCCGGGTGATCAGGATAACTCTGCTCATTAGACACACTGGCTCTTCTGTTTCCATCAGACAGAGACAGTTTTTTGTTTGCTGTGTTTGGGTCCAGTGTGACGTCACTTGCATACCTGAGGAAGTCCTCTCTGGAGCGGGGCTCAGGCTCAAACATGTGAAACTCTCTCAGACTGAGCTGTAGTTGGTCCCTCAGCGCTGACACAGCTCTGGTCACATCCTCAAAGTCTGTCCTTGGTCTGGTCTGGAGCCTGGACTCGGTCTTCTCTGAGTCTGTGGACAGTGAGGGGCAGAGCAGGAGAAACTGGTTGTGGTCCGGTGTGAGGGACAGTGTGTCCAGCTCAGAGATGCTCCTCTTCAGCTCAGTGACGTCCCGCTGCAGTTGGTCCTGAAGCTCTTGGACTTGTTTCAGTTGGATCTGCTCCTCAGAGCGGATCTGCTGCTCCACTTCAGAGCGTCTCTTCTCCAGGAGAAGGGCCATCTCTCTGAAGCTGTCCCCACTGCGCTGCACTGCTGTCTGGGCAGAGCGGCTGATGTCCTGGGCCTCCTGTTGGAGCCTCTCCTGCTCCGTCTCTTTGTGCTGGAGGTTTTGTTGCAGCAGAGCCCTCTTGGCCTCCAGCTGTTTCTGTCTGTGAGCCCTCTCTGCTGCAGAGGACACTGTGTCATGACCCTTGTGCTGGTCCACACAGAGAAGGCAGATGATCTGCTGGTCTGTGCGGCAGAACAACTTCTTCAGCTCATTGTGCTCAGAGCAGAGGTTTTCCTGGAGCTTGTCAGAGGGCGCCACCAGCTGGTGTCTCTGTAGCACTGCAACATTTCGATGAGGCTGGAGGTGGGTCTCACAGTAAGAGACCAAACAGTGCAGACAGGAACTGACCGCCTTTAGCTTCCTCCCAGTGCACATATCACAGCTCACATCTCCAGGACCGGCATAGCAGTGGTCAGCAGGGGGTGCTATGAGCCCTGTCGTCTTCAGCTCCTCCACTAGATTGGCTAACACTGTGTTTTTGGCCAGGACAGGCCTGGGAGTGAATATCTCTCTGCATTGAGGACAGCTGTACCTCACCTCTTGGTCCCAGTTGGTTTGAATACAGTCCATGCAGTAGCTGTGTCCACAGGGAAGAGTCACTGGATCCTTCAGTGTTTCCAAACAGATTGAACAGGTTAAGGCGTCTGCACTGAGTGCTCTCTGCGCCATCTCTGCGCTCGGTGAGAATGACTGTGTTAGTTTCACTTCTACAAACATGAAACCTAAGTCTGCAGTGGGAGGAGACAGGCTCCACCCCCTGGTCTGAGCAGGACTGACTTTAAACTATTGTAGAAGCTGTTCTTATGTGTCAGAGGCATTTGACTTAAAAATGTCATTTATTTCTGTAAAAATGGAGCCCACAACCTATTCTGTTTGCAACAGCATCTGCAGTCTTTTCACCATCACCATAAGCTGTGACCCAAATGAGGACATTAATCAGAAGCCATGACATACTGTTCCGTTTGAATATGTTAAAAATAATACTACTGTATTTTCCACAGATTGTGGCTAAATTTATGCATTGAATTAACATAAAAAGCTGAAATCATGCTCAAAACAGAGTCAGGTGGGTATTTAATACGTTTTTCAGTATAAATTATTGAAAAAATGTCTGAAAGGGATTATTAAACGTGAACTCAAGGACAGTGAAGAATTCCACACAACATGAAAATGTCACTGTCTTACAACAAAGACGGTTCCATCTTTGTAGTTTTGATGCCACTAAGTTATTAGTTATTAAACTTATTTAAACCCATTTGTACTTTTTAGTTATTTCTACTTCCTAATTTTTAAGCATTTTCTACAAGCAAATACTTCAGTACTTTTTTTTAAAAGTAATCATTTAACAAAGCACCTTATACTTTTATTAAAGTAATGTTTGACCAGTGGTATTTGTACTTTTGCTCAAGTAATGAAATCATGAGCCGGATAAATGTTCACTTGACACTTTCCCAAAATGCAGGCCGCAGTAGCTGAGTCATGCTGCCCTCTTGTGGTACAGACCAGGTAAAGCATTTGAACCTGGATCGTGGTTCTCAAACACTGTGGTCGAGACTTTAGACTTTATTCATTTTAATTAAAGATGATTTCATACATGCTTTAGTAATGCGTTTATTCGGTGCATTTAGGTGTGTTTCCTTGTTTACAAATCTAATATACATTTAATTGAATCCAGGTTGGTCTGTTTTGGAATCTTTATAGCCCCGGTCGGTTCTTGATTTGATCTTTATCTAAGCCTGGTTGCTCTTGGAGGTCAAAGATGGTATGTCCACTTATATCAAAATGATTTACATAAAGGCAACCAAGACCAAGTTGTGACAATGTATTTTGAAAAAAAACAACTAAATGTTACTTTTTCAAAATATTACTTAAAAAAAACCTGTAGGTAAAAAAAAGTGTTTGTAAAAGTTCACGGCAAAGGTTTTGGGTGTAAATAATTTGAGGTAAAATACTAAAGGATGAACTGCTGAACTAAAACAAATGTGTCTGTCTTAACTACAGGGTTCATAGATGTTAAACATTAGAAGAAGACAATATATTTTGTGGTTTGTACTTTGTAAATAATAATAGTCTTTGTTAATAAATTGCAAATGGTCTCAACTTATATTGCGCTTTTCTACCTTCATCAGGCCTAAAGCGCTTTACAGCAACGAAAACACTCCCCCATTCACTCTCATTCATACCCCAATGTACGCAGACACTGGAGGCAAGGAGGGTGAAGTGTCTTGCCCAAGGACACAACGACAGTATGCATCTTCAGGAGGCGGGATTCAAACCCCCGACCTTCAGATCATGAGACGACTGGACCAGCTCGGGTTGTTTTTATCATTATTTCAGCTTTTCAACAATTGTTGAGAGAAAGACAATATTTGACATTAAGTCTATAAGTCGTATTTGGTTCACATATTTGTTGCCCCTTCTTCCTTGTCGTGAGTCAATGGCATTGGACAGAACATCTGCACAGCGCCACCTACTGTTCTGGAGTGTGTATTTAAATGCTTTTAAAATGAACAAAACGCATGACAACATATACTTTTTACTTTGGAGCCTTTTAAGAAATGCATTGTTGTAGAAAGAAATCTGTTTATCTTTCAACTGTGAAGTAAAAGTAGTTCAACAAAAATACTACTCGAGTAAATGCACTTCATTACTGAACACCTCTGTTTAGAAGTTTTAGTTCATTTAAGCTTAAAACGACATTGAAAGCGAACGTTTTCAGTGAAATAAATGAGACAAAGAGACAAAATAACGTATTTGTGAAACATCTCAGCAGTTTGTTTATTTGACTGTAAAAAACAAAATGAAGCGTCGTGAGGTTCCTCGGCTGAAAAAAAAGAGACAGTTTTCTTCCTGTGTCTGGGATTAAAAATAGTGATGGCCCAGTAAACAGCAGAAGTGAGTGACTTCATCGGACCGTACGGGACTAGATAGTTTCAGTGTGTTTGAACAAAGCTTTACCAGAAACAGAGTCGACAGAAGCAAATATGTGCGTCAGGATTTGAAAAGCGAGATTTTAAAGAACAGAAATGAGTTGAAATATTTGTCCTCAAACTTCAAGACAAGACCACAGTTAATGTGCAGATTAGATTATACACATTTGCTAACCATTATTTCACTTTCAAAATGTTTAATCTACTGAGTCAGATCTAATCTATGTGGACTTTTAAACGTCTGAGCTCTCAAGGAGATGATAATTGGATCAAGAGAGACTCATTTTAGACAATCACTAAACACTACTAAAATTATTATTTAGTTTTAAAGCTTAATTTCTGTATCTATAAGTGTGTAGCAGCCAGAGTTGTTGGGATAACTAAGAAATGATCAAAAGGAGAGATTGTTTAAGAGAAATTACACTGAACAAACTCTCAGCCTTAGCTTAGTCTCTAGTTATTTTAAATAAAAATGTAGAAATGTTTTGCTATGAAAGCCAAAATCGTGTGTCTCTTGTCTTGATATTTAAGGACGGCTCATAACAATACAGACACTTCCTTCATTTGTGTTATGGCCATTTGAAAACGTAACATTTCCCACCGTTATTATCATCGTCGTGGCCAAATGGGTGAAGACGTTGCACCTCGCCGAGCTTTCTAATACTGCGATTAGGGATGGGACGATAACCGGTTTCAAGGTATACCACGGTATTAAAATGCTACGGTATCACTACCGTGAGGATTCCCTGTCCGACGGTATTAAAAATGCTTGTTTTATATGCTATTCTTGCCACACACAAAAAGTTGCGCTCCGTGCAAACCCCCGCTCTCCCCTTCTGCTCTGCTGCTCCTCACCTGACCCCGCGGCGCAGTCCCTCTCTCTCCTCTCTCTCTCTCGGCCTTCAGCCTGTTGAACACGGCCCGTAACAGCAGAGTAAAAAGCCACTGTCCTCCGTGAACGTGAACGCTGCCGCTGAAATGAAGCTTTGTTTGGATCTGTCGCGTTAAAAGCTGTTTAGCGCTTTAGCTCGCGTTACGCTAACCCGTTAGCTTTGTGGTTTGGATTGTTCATCATCCAGTCCATCGTTTATCAGACACGCTCTAGACAACACTGTTTTACGTGTTATTTTTCAGAAGACGCTCAGCCTTCCTTTGCTAAATGCTCATCAAAGAAGGCACTGATTTTCATTTAGTTACAAACCCCCGGCTCGCTGTCACTCGCCGCCAGGGCTACTACTACTAGCTACTACGTGATGTAAACAAACCTACGCGCTAACTCCACTAAAATCTCCCCAAACAATAATCTGATGCATCGTACAGGCAGATTATTCTTTACCCTGTAGTCGTCACTGCAGGATAAGGGTTAGACATAGGTGGGAACCTTTACCTGATGCAGTTTGCTAGTCGGTCAATTATTAGACAAGCACTCAAGTTTGTTGACCGCTTGAGGCGACACTTTTTGTATATTATTATGATTTTTTTTATATGAAGTTAAATGCACCGACTACTTTAGTAAGAAATCAAGCAGCAAATTATAATGGAAAGCCTGCCTTTGGAAGTTTTTGGGCAGACATCGAACAAACAGTGATTAGCATCAGCGAACATGCTCCGTCTGTGACTAAAGTGATTAAGGTAAAAATATCCATTTGTTTAAAGTGTTGTTTTGGATAATAAGTCATAATAGGACACTTTATTGATCCTTAGCAACATGTAAAGTCATAACCAATTACAAATGTACCATTAACAAACAGGGTTTGTTAAATGCGAACCCTATTTTTACTTTTTAAATATAAAACACGCAATTTCACGGTATACCGTGATATCGCGGTATTTTTTGTCAAGGTTATCATACCGTGGAAATCTCATACCGTCCCATCCCTAACTGCGATAAACCGAAAACAACAAGCGTCCGACTCACATCACCATCAGAGAAGACGAGAAAGGCCTCTAGGAACTCGGACATTCACTGGGTCGTACCATCTGATCGTGTGAGCATTAGCGGAGAGAGAAAGAGCGAGAGGGAGTGAAGGGAGGATGAGATGGGAAGAAAGGAAAAGGGGGGACGAGACGGGAGCTTAAGGTGGAAGAGGAGAGCGCTGTGGACGAGTATATGGACACTGCAGTGCAAAACTGGCAAGGGGACCGTCGTGCTGCATTCATGTGGTCGACAGATAATGTGCGTTCACGAGATACAACGATGTAAAACTGTATTTGTGCAGGATTTGACCCATTTTAACCATGACGGAGGGAGTGAGTTAAATCTGACCTACCAATGGTGACAGCAGCTGATATTTGCTTTGCCCTAAACGTTTTGAAAAATACATGAATAACAGGGATGTTTGGAATGAGTTTAGACCTTGGTTAACTATATTAGCTCCTCTGACGGGAAAAAAAAAATCAACATTTGGTGCTGGGGTGGTTTAACCAGTTACCTGCCATCCACCACCTGTAAGTTGTGTTTTACTCGCACAGATCTTAGATGTATTTTCAACAACTACAAGTTCTTAGCTTTTAAATGAGGCATTGCACTGGCCTATAGGCTGTAAACAACAACGTGACGATAAAACAAAATATGGACAAAAAGGAACGAAAACACGACAAAAAGTGACAAAAAAGCAGAACAAAAATGTGACTAAAATGTACCGGAAAAGCCACAAAAAAACGTGACAAAAAGTTTGATCAGTTTTGTAGGTCTTAGCTTTCAAATTTTTTTTAAGAGGACAGAAATCTCATGCTGTGAAGTGTTTTTATTTTGCACTGCTGGAGCTGCTCACACGCTGTATCCAACCTGGAAGTTACTTTCTAAGAAAATGATTCCTATAGCTGCCAGCAGGAGGAGCCCTAGTCAGGATTTTCACCTGCATTTCATTGTTACAATTTGCTTCTTACAGAGACATATTTAGGTATGGCGACAGGGCCTATTGTTTCTTTTCAAATTATAAAACGTACCATATAAAAGCTGATGCACCAAAATAATGTCTATTTTTAAGCTCCATATGCAGGACATGTCCACTTTAACTTCTTAACCCCACATTACATCTAGTTTGGCTTTACCCAAATCTAAAAGCATCAAAATAGCGACAAAAACAAGGATGAAAACGTAACAACAAAGTGACAAAAAAGCGTCAAAAGAGCGACAAACAAGTTGTTATGATTATGTTTTGTAGGTCTTAGCTTTCAAATGAGACATTACGCTGGCCTATAGGCTAACTGGAGAAAATGCGCTCGGTGAAGGCAGGGGGTGAAGAGTTTAAAGAAAAGACACTACGACTGTTTTATCTTTTCGTGCAAAAACCTTTAACCTGTGGTTTACCTGTACCTGGTTTATCCTGCTCTTTAGAAATAAAATGGAAAAACATAGTCATGTGCCTAATGTTACTTATAGGCATCACCACTTTGTTTATGGAGGATAAAAGGTAAGATAGGGGGAAAAAATCTAAGCCTCAATAGTTCGACAAAGGGACACGGCCAGAGCCTAAACTCTCTCATTGTGAGACAGTATGTAACCTATGGCTCTATGAATGGAGCATGAAAGGACTTAACCGTTTAAACCTCATTAGAAATACGACAATGCGACAAATAGTCTTTCAATTCAGCTTTGGACGTCACTTCTCTGTAATTTCCTACTTTCCAGGGACCACACGAATGCAGCACTGACCCCACGTAATCAGACTAGATTCAAAAAGTGTCAGAAAAAGCTCGGAAAAAGATTATGTACATCTGAAGAATACGCTCTGGTGTTTAAAGTTAGCTCTCTCATATATAATGTACAAAATATAGACTCATTTCAAAATATTTGCAGGAGCCGCTTGGTGCCAGTCAAATACAAAACAAACAAAAACAAAAGAAACAGGTGTATAAAAGCTCTCCTGACATCCTTTTTAGTGCTGCTGGCGAACAGGAAGTAAACATGTGCAGCCTTTCAAAATAAGAGCTTTAAAAAGGAACATGCCGTCTCTTCTGTCCCACAATCCGTCCTGAAATCTTTGGTCTCGACATTAGGAGCAGCTCATCCTTTCCCACGTTTCGCTTCAGGAGGGAAAAGTTACATCCAACACGCGGCCGTTTTGGTAACACCTGCAGCAGTAAAAGTTCAGAGTTTGCCGTGTGTTACGAAAGGTCCAACGGTGTAGAAGATCCACAGAAACTGGAGCGAGCGAGGGTCCGTATAGCGAGGGTTAGCTGTTGGGGGTCCCGCGGTGAGGAAGTACGTCATCATGTCGCCTTTTCCTTTGACGGTGACTATTCCTCTGTACTCCAGTGTGTAGTTATAAGAGTTCAGCACTTGGTAGAGATCTGTGGTGACCTGGGAACACGAAGAAGGAAATTAACTTCAAGCCCCCAGCACCCCCTAACCAAAATAAGTTCCCACGACTCCGATTTCTTTGTGCCACTAACCATTATCCAACCCCACTGTTATAAATAGCTCTTTTTATGTCACCATTTCATTGTGTTTCTTCTATGCCTTTGCAGCAGAAAACTACATACAGGCCTAAATCAAAGCTCTCAGTCTCTGCTCAGGGTGAGTTACTGGCCCTGTAATGACTCCACAGCTGATAGAGGGAGACTAATACGAGCGCATGTAATTAGCATTTTTCATTACGTTGATGGAGCCCTATATTATCCAGAACAGCCGCCCATGTGTGAAGTGCAGAGGGAGGCTGTGGCCAAATATAAGGAAGCAAATAAGCCAATACAGCAGAACGAGCATTTAACTCGGTCTACACTGATTAGTCCCACAGTGATTTACATGTGTGTTTTATTGTTCTGTCAATAGAGCTAATCCATGTGTTCTCTGCGCAGTGACATAACCAAAACGGTACAAAATAATCTCACCACCAAGCTTTAATAATGCCATGAAAAGCCACTTTGAGTGTTGATGAAGTCTATGAATAAAACAATGTTCCTTCTAAGGTTTTGACCAAACTTAATACAATAAAATGTAAATGTTTGAATGTCCATCTTCACGTCAGTCACCTGTATCCTCTCCGGACCCCTGTGCTGTCCATTCGACTCGCCACATTCACCGTGTTCCCCCAAATGTCGTACTGAGGTTTCCTGGCTCCGATCACTCCCGCCACGACTGGACCGATGTTCAGACCTGCGAGGAGAAGAAATAACAAATCATACGTGTAAATCAAAGTCATGTGCTGATTCAGAACTGGTTTAACCCAGTGTTAGTCCCGGTTTGGTTATTTTTTAGCCCTGTGTTGTTGAACTACTGAGTCTTGGTTAAAATTGGATGGAAAACCAAGAGACACTGATCATTTTTGCAGCGCTCCATCTCTATACATTAATCATTACTTTGTCCATACTTTCCTGTCTTAAACTGTACCTATTTTCATCTTGAAGTTGTTGAAGGAGTGCTCGTTGATGTACTTCATCTGGTCCATCAGTCTCATGGCGTAGTCGGCGAGGGCTCTGATGTGAGAGCGGCCGGTTTTATCGTACGTGGAGTCGTTCAGACCAGACGCCGCCATGTATGTGGAGCCGATCGTCTTTATCTTCTCCAGCTGACGGAACTGATCCTCACTGATGATCTGCAGAGGACAAGGATGAGTTATAGGTAGTTAATTATTGTAGTTTAGTCATAAAGGAAACTGCCATTTGAGACTGTTTTCAGAGTGTGATGATGCTCCACCTTCAAAACGGGAACAGAAGAAGCCCATATCTCTGTCTCATTTTCCAAACATTTAATTGATCTCATAATAAGTATAATAATTACGTTCCTACTCGTCAAAGTCCGCGATGATCTCGTTGAGCAGCCTGAGACACTCCACCCCCTCGTTGTTGGCCTCCAGCTCAACATAGAACTCAGAGAAGTTACTGATGGAGGCGAACATGACCGCGACGCATTCACAGGACTGGTAATAC
This sequence comes from Neogobius melanostomus, assembly GCA_007210695.1. NCBI lineage: Eukaryota > Metazoa > Chordata > Actinopteri > Gobiiformes > Gobiidae > Neogobius > Neogobius melanostomus. Next base: position 82,949 of record VHKM01000151.1, read on the forward strand.
AGTTCGTCATTCCGTCGCTCTCTCTGGAGGAAGTGCGCCGCAACGTCTTTGGGTAAAATGTTGTGCAGCAGCCGCCGGTTATAGGCCTGAAGCTCCTCCATCTCCTCCTTCTCCTCTGTGGCCTGAAAACAAGGTCAGGTTACAATGGTGAGTCAAATAAGAGGTTTAAAAGGTTTACCACAAGGTTCCGTCTTGGGTCCGCTCCTTTTCTTTTTGCATGTAAATTATTTTGTGAATTCTTTCCTGATTCTTTTTCAAAGTCATCTTTATTGATGATGTACATTTATTTTTCTCACATAAACATTTAGAACACTACCAAAACCTTGTCATGGAGTTAATTAATGTGGACACTTGGTTCAAATCTAATAAAATAACCCTAAATATTGAAAATTAATGCAGCCGTCCAAAAGTAATAAACAATAGTTGATTGGTGCTGGTGTCACAATGACATTATTTTCTTTTCTTGACCATTTTAATTAATAAAACAAATATATAAAAACATCACATGCACTGATGAAGAATACATTGATAGATGATAAACAGGACATTTATGTATTTATTTAAGTAGACTATTTAGATCATATAAAGTTAACACTATATTATGCTACAAAGTGTTTCTCGTAAACTGACCTGCAGTTTCCAGAGAAAGTCGAGTCTGGCCGTGGACTCCACCTGCTGAGCGTGAAGATACAGGGCCAGGACAAACACGGTGAGCACCACTGGAGTCATGATCTTCAGCGGGACCTTCAGATCCACCGCACAACTGTAAATACAGAAATATAAAAGGTGAGAGGGGGAAAGTGGAGAGATTTACTGCCTAATGTTAGCTCATTAGCTTTAGCATCTGTTGCCTGTACATCAGAACGGCTCATTTGTGCCACTGCTCTGGTAATGATGACGGTTAATGATGCAAATGTGGCGGAAGAGGAGACTCACCTTGAGCCTGTTATGTTGCTGTGAAAAACAACTAAACTAAAATAAGAAATGACTTACGTGGTGTTGAGAGCGTTGGCCGTGATGAGCAGGTCCTGGTTGTCGAACAGACCGACCGCGGGCACCTCCAGCACCAGGACGTACAGCAGCTCAATGACCAGCATCAGACACAGCTTCCCAATACTGGACACCTGCAGGAAGACGGAGCAGGCCAGGAGGCTGAGGAGGACGCACAACGTGAAGTACTGCAAAGAAAGAGGAGAAAGATGGGGGAGGTTAAGGCGAGACAGTCAATAGGACAAAAATACGTAACTTCAGAATTACTGACATAAATGAGATAAATGTATTGCAAGTTAGCTTTCATTAACGGTTTTATTGGAACTGGCTTGAAAGTATTGAATCCACAGTGTGCGTTGATGAATGAGCGGTGTCTACAGTCCTCGCCGGTCTCCTAAAGTATAAAGACAAAGGGTCCACTAGGTCAGTGTCCTATTTGACCGTTACCTCTGGGAAGCTGCAGACCGGACTGCCCTGCTGTGCACAGGGGCTCTGCTCAGAGCTCAGGCTGAGGTTCAGGAGGTGAGTGTGACACGGATTCACACTGTCACGAGAAAGTTCAACTCCGACACGATGCACTCGCGCAGGTCGTGACTACTACAGGTGAACTGAGGAGAGAGACCGAGAGAATAAGGATTAAGACTCGCTAAATCAACTCAGGAAGATGTTAAGTTCTAGATAATCACGGTAATTATGAAGTCGAGGAAAGTGAGGGGCCAGACTTAGCACTTACGATGTTGATGAAAGCCGAGAGAAACACCAGGATGATGGTGAAGACTCCCACTAAAGTGCTTTGAGTCTGGACTGGACGATTCTCCTGGACATGGTTTGGAGTGGAATTGGGAAGAGCTGAAAGTAAACGAAGAATATTGAAAGCAAAATATATAAATATATAAATATAATAGTTTATTCAAAGCTGTGATGCGCCAATTGCAGTCATTGGATTCGCAGTTTCAATCCAGCTATGATTATGATATGTGTGATGTGAAGGCCTTGTGAGTAAGTGTAGTTAGAAATATGCAGTAACATGCTGGTTGTTGGTAGACAATACTAGTGCATCAAATTAACGTTAGACTTTAGTTTCAAGACAAGAAGTTTAACTTGGATAAGAACCAAGCGGACAAGGGTTTCTTTTACTCCAGCGGCTACAACTAATATCAATGTTCTTTTGCAGCTCAGGACTAAGGCTTTAGCACTGATGCTGAGCTACAAGTATGTCCAATTTGTTGCTTATAGGCCAAGTTGCGGAACATTGGCTGATTGTAACTTGTTTAGAGTTGGACAGTTTAAACTAAAGTTAAACTAAGGGAAGGGAAGGGAATCTTATTTGTATAGCGCTTTTATATGACACAAGTCACACCCAAAGCGCTTCAGACATGAAAGGGAGGGGGGTTCATTCACTCCATGCTGATGGTGGTAAGCTACATTTTGTAGCCACAGTTTCCCCTGGGGTAGACTGACAGAAGCGAGGCTGCACACATCTGCGCCAACGGTCCCTCCGACCACCACCAACCACTCACACATAGGCATTGGGTGAAGTGTCTTGCCCAAGGACAACGAAAAAAGATTAAAAACATGTGTGCTGATTTCGAGTTTAGTCATTAGAAGCAGAGAATTAAAATGAAAATTGACCAAAGGATGTGTGAGGGAAGATAAAATCAAAACTCCTTCCCTGTGGTATGTTTTGTGAGTTGATTGTGGTACAGTTTAATGCCTCACCCCGTAGCAGCAGTAGATGGTGGACAGGAACATCACAGCTGTCAGAATAATGAGGCAGGAGGCGAAGAAGCCCACCATCAAACTGGAGCTGCGAGAGGCAAAGCATTACATCAGTTTAAATATGCACATTTCACTGTCAAAGAGAGAGAGGGAAGAGGAGGGAGGGACAGGGCAATAAACAGCAGATGTGCATGTTTTACACCTACTTTAGTCAATTTCAGATGAAAATTTGATCTAAACTCAAAGGCCCTTGATGGTAAGTCTATGTTTATGCAGATAATGGGGAAGTGATGGGAGGTAAATGGATAGTTTTAAGTTGAGCCAAACATTAGATTTAAATTAGGTCCTCATCCAAATGAAAACTCACTGCAAAAAAGTATTCTCTGTGTCAGGGGACATTCAGTATCACTGCCATGGTTTGTATCACGATAAGACGATATCACTAACAAAGCAGATTGTCACATGGATCAGATCATGATTAGGTTTTTCCTGCCCTATGAGACGGTACTGATTTGTAGTTCACACGGACTTACTGTGGTACAATGACGATCTGGATGAAGCAGATGAAGAGAAAGACGAGGGAGGCACAGGCCACGTACGCCCCGAACCTGGAGTCCACCTGTTTGGAGTACTGAGAGAGAGAGGGAGGTGTTTTAGGATTTAGCATTTACTGAGAGACAGAAGGGAGACAAACAAGAACGGATTTAGAAAAGAAACATGCCAAATGTTTGCCATCAGATTGGCATTTGAGCGGTCAGTCTTTACCATTTAAATAATTGTCCCGTATCACAACAATACGAGACAAAACTGAGGCATTGAATCAAAAGTGCTCGTCCTAAACTATTTTCACTTTGAGAGGAAAGGCCCGAGAGTTAAAGTTGAAAATATATTGTTGAACCGCAGATGTAACCTCTCCCCTGTGTGTGTCCTCCTCCTCTGTCTGAAAAGCTTTTCTTTTGTTTCCGCTCAGACTAATCTCCTCCTCTGCCTCCCCTTTGCTTGACCAACTCCCCTTGGAGACATGAGCGGAGAGTGGCAGGAAGGAGCACCGTGCACGCTGAAAACTGGTCTGTCATGAGCAATTATGTGCTACTCAAAACTGCAAACGGTCACATATAGGCTTTATAATAACGTGAAAACCCTTAGTCTACTTTAGTCTAGATCAGAACAGTTAAATACACGTGGCGTCATGCAGTGCAGTAAAATGATTTTAAAATGAGAACTTACCTTCTTCTCGAGGTCTGGCTCTCTGAAAGTCAGGAGGAACTTTTTAACGTGTTCAGATCTGAGTCGGTCGATGCTACGGGCGTCGATGGCTCGACCCAGAAACTCGTCCACTTCGTCCTCCGGGTTTAGGTTCTCCTGAGTGTTTCTGAAGATGAAGTGTCTGCAAACAAACAATACGAGATATAACATGGATAAAGGCTAAAGAAACCTACAGTTTTGCTTGATATGTAGTGTGCCTTACATTTAAACTATTCCATTTTTGGAAAAACATAAGGCTCAACAATCTATTTATTTCGTACGGGGAACAAGCCCTAACTTCCTTTTTAGGATACAGCAATGCTTAACAATGCATATCCAACATCTGTTCATCAATTCGTGCTTCAAAGACTTTAAGAAGTGATTTATTACAATCAAAACAGCATCAGCAACATCGAGTTTCAGTTCAGGAGCAAATAAATAAAAGACAATATGTTCCTTTGCAGACAGACTGGTTTAAATGCTCCCTTAGTGAATGCGTTTTATCCATGTCAGAAGTGGTTTAAGGCTCCTGTGTGAGTTACTGAGAGACAGTGTCAAAGTAAAAAGAATAAAAAGGAGACTCACTTGTCCTTCGGGTCTTCAAAACCCTGCAGAAAAGGAAGACAATTAGATCAATACACATGAGAGGGTAGTTCTCTGTTGTATTTTTGACCATTTGGACCAAGTATTTACACTTCTTGGTGTAGTTTTATCAGAGTGCTTTTTATCCTTGAAGACCTGGTTTTATATATTTTATTGACCCTGAGCTGCACTCCCATAGGACTGTCTCTTACCAACAACATTACTATTACCTGACTAAGTATTTAATGCTCGCTCTTATTTAAATGCGGTTGCTTGGGACAGGCTTATGTCGAAGTCTAGATGGAGTTTATTTATGGCGCTCTGGCTCCCTCTGGTGGATGAAATAAGTAATGCCCACCTTCTTACCAAGTCACTTTCAAAAACATTAAACACATAAATCAAGACTGAGACAGTATTTTGTAAAGGTTTGACACAAGAGATCTGTCGGTTTCAGCATTCCTGCCTCTGTGCATCTCCGTCTGGTCTGTAGAAGTGAATGAGCTCTATAGAGACACCGGGAGAGCGATACGAGCCGGATAGATAATGCTTAGGGGCTTCGCTTTGGGGTTAAAATTGCTTTGGATTTCTCAAAGTCTGACTGAAAACAGAAAAGTCAAAGCCACAAATCTACAACAAATGCGCTGTCAGGTTAATCCCAGGAAATGGCAGATAAGGCTCGTTCACGGGGCTTTACTGCGAGACAGAAGTTTACAAGACTGTCAAAGTGTCACGACCCGAGGTATCTGATCGAGGCTGATTCTGCAGATCTGTTTATTATGTTAGAGAAACCCATACAATGTATTTTACGATAGGCTTATTCATATTTTTAGGTATAATATTTTATAGTTTACAATAAATATAGTCTTAAATTCTTGCTTGTCCTGAGAAAAACACAATGTTGACTCTGTTTTGCTCAATAATGTCATAAAGCTGACCATTAACCTGGATTTGATCATGGATGTGACTTATTATGACTTATCAACTGGGAGCGTGAGCACAGATTTTACGGGCCTAAATTGTACAGTTTATCACAGTAACATAGACTTCAGGACTGAAACCAGAGTCTGTTGGGTCATTTGACAAATCATAAATTATAAAAGGATAAAATCTGCTTTAAAACTTTGCCCTCTGTCTTAGAGTCTGTCAGGCTTTGTTGAAGCTGTGTGTTATTGTTAAAGGACTTTGTGTATGAAGACACTCGGGAAGACTCGCCATATTATCGCCATAATGTTGTTCGAAGCTGCAGTTTAGTTGCACATAAACAGCGTCCCGTTATGAGTTTCACGGCGCTTGATCCGCTGTCACCTGCGCTCTCTCATCGGCCATTAGCGGCACTCAGGCAGACAACAAAACCATGTGGGCGGAGCTGAGCCGCTCCATCACAGGCCTACGCTGAAACTAAACGCAATTTTCTTCAGTTTTAGTCTTTTTTTGGTCCTAATTTTGTAGGTTTTCAGTCTTACTTTGTCCAAAAAAAGATTAATTGCTTGCGCTTTTTGATTAAATTTAATATGTGTGTATAATGTGTCGTATATATTACTTTTCTTTCTCATCTAGTGCAGCCCTGTGTGTGTTTGGATCCTGAAGAGTCCATCCGCACACAATGACTCAGAGGAGAGAGACGCTTTTGCACTGTTTTTAGTTCTGTGCAGTCGCTCCACTTCAGCTCTCACTGTCTGGAGCGACTGAAATAAATGTGGACTTACAGGGATAATAAAATACTATTCTGCACCAGACTTTGAACACAGGTGGAGTGATGTTGCTTATGCATTTCCCTCGCATTGTATTCACTTGTAAAGGGTTTGGTCTGCTGGACCCGGAAGTGGAGTGATGACATCATCACTTAACAAACGTACTATTTATTGTTTTCATACAGAAATAAAAACATTTTATGAGTCCAAATAGCCTGTATTTCAAGGCAAAAACCTGTAAAAAAAAACATCATGTTGTGTTTACATTTGAACATTCATATTATTTGCAGCGTTTTTGTTGTGTTTTTTGTTTCTCTTTGTTGCTTTTTTGGTAATTTTTGTTGCTTTGTCATCACATTTTTGTTGCGTTTTCATCCTTGTTATTTCACACTTTTAGATTTGCGTAAAGCCCAACTGGAGAAAATGTCCTCGGTTAAGGTTCAGATGTTAAAGGGGAAAAACCAACATTATTATCAATTATTATCAATTTGGCCCAAAACCTGAAAATGTATCTTTTTGTTTTGTTTTGCAGCATGTCACCTTAACATTGTGTTCAAGCTCAACTTTCTGAGGTTAATTTATTATAAAATGTCATCAGATGTCGATGTTTTGATGCGGTTTATTGTTCAGATTTTAAATATTTAGTCTGTTTAAACTCGATAAACGGATAAACGGTAATTAGCTGGAGATTTCTTTCCTTCGGCCCTTAAATTATGTACTATATAAATGCATGTCCTCACCATCCTCTTCATTTCTTTGGAGATCTGGTTTCCTCCGAGGTGGTTGTAAACGGTCGGTCCGTCCAGTGTCCGCTGTTGTGCGTCACCGAGTTCGTCCTCTGCCGGTTCATTTTGGCGATCATGGCTTTCTCCTCTTTCTGCAACAAAACAAAAACAAAACAAAGTAAGACTGAGAAAAAAACAAGCGTAAGCTTAATTGTTTTTGAATCAGACAAATAGGTAAACAATGTGCAGTTCATTCACCTATTTTTACTTGATTTAGACGAAAAAATATAAATATACCAGTGAATAAATTGTCCATTTGATTTTATTGCTGTGACTGTTTTTCTATTTAAACCTAGTAGAAAAATAATATATTTCACATGAATCACTATATATATATATATTACAGGCATGAACTAATTAATTTCCCGTTGGGTCCATACACATCACATTAGGCCATAACTTTTGTCGTATTTCAGATGATTGAATGACTTTTGGTCAATCAAACAGCATTAATGCACGATTTTCAAATTTAAAGTTCTCATAAACCGTCAGCGTCTACAAATGTCTCTTATTTGACTGTTGTAAAAATAGTAAATTATTTATTTCTCAAACTTTGTTCCCAGCAATCTGTTAATCCACTTCAGTTCATTTTATTCGACAAAACAGCAGGATTCACCTTTTAGACCAGAAATGTGTGTGTGTTTTATTAGGAGTTGTACGAGGAACAAGTGAAAGAAAGTCATGTCCATACAAATCATGAAGCTTTTTATTTATTATGTGCAGAACAGAGAATCTACCTCAGCAAAAGCAAAAAGAAATTAATACTTTACTGTTTACTGAACCTAAATAACTGTATTATTTTTTTTTATGTAAAGGGCTTAGAAGATTAAAAAAAGGGAAATTGCAGGACACATTTCACCTTGATTTAGAGATGGGAGGTTAAAAAAAAGTCAATGGGTATGCAGATATCCGAAGCACTCCCAGAGGGTACAAAACTTCTCACGCAGCCAAAATTTATCAGCACTGAATGAAATTCATAAAAACATGGGAAAACACACCTCCATGCCAAGTGTTAAACTATTGGAGAAGCTGTTTTTATGTGTCAGGGGCATTTGATTTGACTTGGAGGAAAAAATAAAGAAAAATGTCCTCTATTTCTGTAAACCTTGAACCTGACACTTTCTCTGTTAATGTCCCTCAGTATCTGGAGTTTGTTGATAGTTTTCCCATAATACAATAATGTCCTAAAGGGTTTATTATATAAACGTGAGCTCGAGTACGGTTTAGATTTGGAAAACCATGAGACAAAATATTTCAAATGAAGGTTTGGCCTGATTTATTGTGTAATATCTGAGTCATGAGGAACAAAAACTGGCACAAAGTCAACACAAACTGCAGAGTTAAAAACACAGATTTGGAGCAGGATTCAGATTTGCATAAACAGAGTTGATTTTGTGCCAAAAGAGACAAAGCTTTTCTTCAATTGACCAAATAATGTTGTCAATATAAAACTTGTCTTCTTTTTATAGCTATTACAGGCTATTAAATAGACTGTCTATTTCTCTAAAAAATGAAATATTTGCTCTTTGTTTGACTCTGGATTCGTAAGAGTTCAAAGCTAACTCTTGAGCTAATCTGACCTCGGCACGTCAAAATTGAGCAGAAACACGTGACGGGGCGAGTGCAGAGGAGGGACACAAAGACCAGCCACAGGTGATTCACAATAAAGTCACTCGAGTTTAAAGCCGTGGATTAAAGAAAACTACAAACGTACAGTTTATTTAAGTCACTCAAGTTCAGACTAAGTGTATATAGAGTAAAGCAAAAGGTGTAAACCAGGAGAGAACAGGAATAAACCAAGACTAAAACCTATTTTCACTAGTTCTCCTTTAACCGCACTAAAGGATTGTAGTGAAGATATGGAGATGATCTTTTATCTTGAGTGTGTGTGGTGTGCTTGTGTGGTGTGTCTCTGGGAAGGTGGGTGGGGAGAGTGTGAGTGCGACAATGTGTTTGTATTTGTGGGAGGAGGTGGGTGTGAGAGAATGTTTTTAAATCTGTAAAGCACTTTGTGTTACATGAAAAGCGCTATATAAATAAAGATTGATTGATTGACTGATTGATCTATATCAGGGAAAGTAGAGTCAGCCTCAAACACAATTAGTCATGTTTAGGATCATTGTCTCTGTCCTCAGCCAATCAGAGGCTTGTTACCAACAAAGAAACTCCTTCTGTCCGAGTCGTCTTTATGACGGCTCAGAATTGTTTTGCTTTTCCCCCATTTTCCAGAAAACTTTAAATATGAAGGAGCTCATTTCTCTGGAGGCTGATGTTTGTGGACTATAGGTGTAAACCAGTGGAGAATTGACATCTGTGCAGTGGATCCTCTTACTAAGTATTAGTAGGTGTATTATTGGCGTAAGGCTCTTTTATACTTCAGCGTCAGCTCCGCGTTTACGTGTTGGACGCACGTGAGAACCAATCAGGGAGTTGGCGACAGCTGCATCTGCCGCTGACGTGCACCTGCCGCACAAGGTGACTCCGCGGCCAGTGCTGCAGAACGCAAGTGCCGTGATTGGTTGATCCTTTCGCAAAACAAGGAAACACACAACAAACTCCTTCTCCCTCTTTGAAGTTATTTTCCATGAATATATTGTTCCTATGATTTAGTGCTTTTGTGTTTTCACTTCACTTTTTATTACAATTTTTTTTAAATATACATCACAACGTGAAGGCAGAGGAGCTACGCGGAGGTTCGAACGATTCTGGCTTGCGTCAAGCAGACGGGGCTGCGGTGGGCGGGACCGGCCGCTCGACTATAAAACAGCCTTTAGGGTCAGACTTCAGTCCTTTCTGTCACCGTGGAAACAGCCGCCTATGACACGAGCCGATACGAGCGCACATCACCCACAATGCACTGCTGCAGCTTGAATAAACACCGACTACAGTGTTTCTGTGTAGAGTCCAGACCCAGCTCTGAGAGAAAGAGTCTCATTCAACAAAACAGCAGCAGGATTCACCTTTTAGACCAGAAATGTGTGTGAGTGAGTTTTATTAGGAGTTGTACGAGGAACAAGTGAAAGAAAGTCATGTCCGAACAAATCATGAAGCTTTTTATTTATTATGTGCAGAACAAACAGAGAATCTACTGTAGCAAGAGCAAAGAAATCAATACTTTACTGTTTACTGAACCCAAATACAAAGGAAACATTTATTTAATGAAAAGAAACATCATGAAAAATCACAATCAATAGATTTCCCGTTCTCCAAATCTGCACTTGAGGAAAACTAGCATAATATAAAGATATAAATGTACTTAAAATTATAATAAATGCAATAAAAGTATTGTAATCACTGATCTTACAACTACTGCATCATCTCCACAGTGGTATAGACTTTACTCTCCCGACAACACAAGACTTTTACAGCAAGTACAAAAAATAACAGGAATAACTCCATCTCCAAAAGAATAGAAACAGAATCTTTAGGTAACTATCTGTAATTTTGCTGTTTAAATAAAACATGATTCACAAAAACGTTTAAGTAAAACATGATTCACCAAAACGTTTCCCACTAACCACCTCTGATGAATGTTGAAGTAAAGTCTCATATTGAGCACAGTTTGGTTTTAACCTACACGTGTTTTGCATAAATCGACATATTTCAAACCACAAACTCAGTGATAAAACTCAATAAGACTCCTGTACAAGATCAGACAGACCTTTAACTCCCGACCTCAGCAAAACAACCACAAATAATGGATTTATTTTAGTTCAAGGAAATTAACAGTTTCTCCATAGACACAAAACCTGACTCCAGCAAACAGCGGCTGAGTGAAGGTGGTCTGGACTCTGTGGAGGAGGCTCATGGTTTTGTCCTTAATGCTGTAAAAGGACAGAGCCCCTGCGCTGTGGTCCAGGTAAACCCCGATTCTGCCAGAAATTGGACCTGAGACCTGAGACCAACATCTATTGAAACCAAATGAGTAACTGTTTTCTTCACAAGATAAAGCCCAGGATTTATCATTGTATCCAAATCCACATTCATATCCATTTCCACGTCTCTTTATATCCCTGTATGACACTGCTATACGAACCCAGTCCATCCCGCTGCACTCCACCTCCCAGTAACAGCGGCCCGTCAGTCGCTTTTTACTCAGGACCTGACGGTATTCATCAAATCTGTCCGGGTGATCAGGATAACTCTGCTTTTCATGCATAAATGTTGCTCTTCTGTTTCCATCAGAAAGAGACAGTTGTTTGTGTGCTGTGTTTGGGTCCAGTGTGACGTCACTTGCATACCTGAGGAAGTCCTCTCTGGAGCGGGGCTCAGGCTCAAACATGTTAATCTCTCTCAGACTGAGCTGTAGTTGGTCCCTCAGCGCTGACACAGCTCTGGTCACATCCTCAAAGTCTGTCCTTGGTCTGGTCTGGAGTCTGGACTCGGTCTTCTCTGAGTCTGTGGACAGTGAGGGGCAGAGCAGGAGAAACTGGTTGTGGTCCGGTTGAGGGACAGTGTGTCCAGCTCAGAGATGCTCCTCTTCAGCTCAGTGACGTCGCGCTGCAGTTGGTCCTGAAGCTCTTGGACTTGTTTCAGTTGGATCTGCTCCTCAGAGCGGATCTGCTGCTCCACTTCAGAGCGTCTCTTCTCCAGGAGAAGGGCCATCTCTCTGAAGCTGTCCCCACTGCGCTGCACTGCTGTCTGGGCAGAGCGGCTGATGTCCTGGGCCTCCTGTCGGAGCCTCTCCTGCTCCGTCTCTTTGTGCTGGAGGTTTTGTTGCAGCAGAGCCCTCTTGGCCTCCAGCTGTTTCTGTCTGTGAGCCCTCTCTGCTGCAGAGGACACTGTGTCATGGCCCTTGTGCTGGTCCACAGAGCAGAGAAGGCAGATGATCTGCTGGTCTGTGCGGCAGAACAACTTCTTCAGCTCATTGTGCTCAGAGCAGAGGTTTTCCTGGAGCTTGTCAGAGGGCGCCACCAGCTGGTGTCTCTGTAGCACTGCAACATTTCGATGAGGCTGGAGGTGGGTCTCACAGTAAGAGACCAAACACTGCAGACAGGAACTGACCGCCTTTAGCTTCCTCCCAGTGCACAAATCACAGCTCACATCTCCAGGACCGGCATAGCAGTGGTCAGCAGGGGGCGCTATGAGCCCTGATGTCTTCAGCTTTTTCACTAGATTGGCTAACACTGTGTTTTTGACCAGGACAGGCCTGGGAGTGAATATCTCTCTGCATTGAGGACAGCTGTACCTCACCTCTTGGTCCCAGTTGGTTTGAATACAGTCCATGCAGTAGCTGTGTCCACAGGGAAGAGTCACTGGATCCTTCAGTGTTTCCAAACAGATTGGACAGGTTAAGACGTCTTCACTGAGTGCTCTCTGCGCCATCTCTGCGCTCGGTGAGAATGACTGTGTTAGTTTCACTTCTACAAACATGAAACCTAAGTCTGCAGTGGGAGGAGACAGGCTCCACCCCCTGGTCTGAGCAGGACAGACTTTAAACTATTGTAGAAGCTGTTCTTATGTGTCAGAGGCTTTGACCTAAAAATGTCATTTATTTCTGTAAAAATGGAGCCCACAACTTTTTCTGTTTGCAACAGCATCTGCAGTCTTTTCACCATCACCATAAGCTGTGACCCAAATGAGGACATTTATTACAAGCCATGACATACTGTCCCGAATATGTTAAAAATAATACTACTGTATTTTCCACTGATTGTGGCTGAATTTAAGCATTGAATTAAAATACAAAGCTGAAATCATGCTCAAAACAGAGTCAGGTGGTGCTTTCATACTTTTTTCAGTATAAAATATTGAAAAAAATGCCTGGAAGGGAACTCAAGGACAGTGAAGAATTCCACACAACATGAACATTTCACTGTCTTTCAACAAAGAAAGTTCAATCTCTGTAGTTTTGATGCCACTAAGTTATTAGTCATTACACTCATGCTTCAGCCCACTCCTTTTGAGCAGAATTTTAACTGCTCAAATAAACTAATAAACTAAACTAAACTAAACTAAACTTATTTAAACCTTTGTACTGTCTAGTTATTTCTACTTCCTCATTTTTAAGCCTTTTCTACAAGCAAATACTTCAATACTTTTTTTTAAAGTAATCATTTAACAAAGCACCTTATACTTTTATTGAAGTAATGTTTGACCAGTGGTATTTGTACTTTTGCTCAAGTAATGAAATCATGAGCCGGATAAATGTTCACTTGACACTTTCCTAAAATGCTGGCCACAGTAGCTGAGTCATGCTGCCCTCTTGTGGTACAGACCAGGTAAAGCATTTGAAACTAGATTGTGGTTCTTAAACTCTATGGTCGAGACTTTAGACTTTATAATTCTAATTAAAGATGATTTAATGCATGCTTTAGCAATGCATTTAGTCGGTGCATTTAGGTGTGTTTTCCTTGTATAGACAGATCACATCTAATACTGTATACATATAATTTAGTCCAGTCTTGGTCTGTTTTGGAATCTTTTAAGACCTTGTTGAGTCCTAATTTGACCTTTATCTAAGCCTGGTGGTTCTTGGAGGTTAAAGATGGTATGTCCACTTATATCAAATGATGTGGGTAAAGGAAACAAAGACCAAGTTGTGTAAATGACTTTATAAAAAACAACTAAAAGTGCACACATGCCCCTTGTTTACACCTTTTTTGTAAGATGTAACCTCAGCAAACAGAATAATGAAACAAACATGAATGAAGCAAACACAGTCTTTGATGAGAACGTGTAAAGCCTAAAAAAACAGAAAATAAAAGCGTACCCTCTTCTGGCTGCAGCCCACGATGAGGAAGGTTTCGATGCTGTGCTTTTTCAGATACGCGTTCCTCTCTCCTCCGGTCCCCGGCTCCACGTCGTAATCTCCGTTCAGGTAGTTCAGAGTGGCCTTCGTGATGTGGATACGCCTGCGGGAAAGACACACCTTGTAAGAGTAACGTTACTTTAAAAAAATATTACTAACATAAATAAAAAAGTAGTGACCCTGTAGATTAAAAAAAGTGTTTGTAAAAGTTCACAGTAAATAATGGTTGTACATAATTTGAGGTAAAGGACAAAAAACATTTAATCACAACTTTTGTCACATGTGGAAAAGACCTTTAAGTAGTAAGTATTGCCTTTAATGTGATAAAAACAAGATGAAGTCCACATAGCAGACTTTAAACATATTGAAGACCACAGACATGAGAAAGAAGACTAAAACCTGAACTGCTGACATAACATGGAGATGATATATTTGTAGTTTATTGTAATTGCTGCTAATAATAGTTGCTTGCTAAATAATTACTATCTTTGTTTTATGATCATTGAACCATTTAAACTGTGATTTTGTTTCAAATGCAATCGATTGTGCAAACCAATAGAGTGACATGTGAATATCTTGTCTCTACAAACATTATTAAACTAGAGACAAAATTACATTTCAAAATAAAGATTCAAGTCACCTCTGCTCTAATTAACGCTCCAACAAGAGGGACTGTGTGTGAATTTCAGCAGTAAAACTAATTAATGATTAAGATTTTGTGTTCTATTTTACACCTTTAGAAACTATGTTGACTGAATGCAGAGACAGATCATACCCAGCTTTGCCTCCCGCCTCCATCTGATTAGCTAAAGTCACGTCATTGGACCAGACGTCGAACTGCCACTTCCTGAGTCCCAGCACCCCACAGTGCACTCTGCCGCTGTGGATCCCGACTCGCATGTTCACGTTCACCCGGTCACCTCCCGCACCAGCCTGCAGAGAGACAAGGAGAGGTACTAAACTTAAAAATGTTATTCTTTATACTGAAAGTTCTGCTAAATATTTTCTTATTCTGTTCCGTTTTCCTGAGTATTCAGAGTTCTCATGATTTCATGTTTTTACCTTCCTTCAAAAAAGAACCAAATAACTGGAGTAAAACTGTGATTGATACAAGAGACAATATGAAATCAAATGATTATAAAAAAAAAAATTCATATGCGCTTTAAACCTCTATGCAAAATGTATTACACTGCCTGACAAAAAAAAAAGTTGCCAGGTGGATTTTACTAACTGTTATGATCTGGGGTTGCTGCAGTTGGTCAGGTCTACGTTCAGCAACACTATGAGCCCAAAGCATGAGATCAGCGACGACCTCAACATCCTGAATTCTTCCCTGATGGACGAACGTAATCACTGTGAAAGATGTTCAGTGTTTCTTGCACGGATTGAACACCAGAGTCCAGATCTTAACCCCATTGAGAATCTTTAGGTTGTGCTTGAGCAGGCTTTGCGCAGTGGTCACACTCTCCCATCATCAATAGAAGATCTTGTTGAAAACATAATGGATCTTTTGGCTTTGGAGAAGCTTCTTGAAACAATGCCACAGCGAATGTGGGATGTAATCAAAGTTAAAGGAATAGGCCACCGTTTTTCCATACTGAGATATGTTCTTACCTTAGCTTAGATGAGTTCATTTGTACCTGTCTGGTCTTCACGTGTGCCTTCAGTAACGTAAACACAGCACAGACGGCGTTAGCATTTACCTCTCTCTTCTCCTCTATAGCTCCAAACGAGGTGAAGATAGAAGCTACCAAACTCTTCCACGTTTTCCCTATTTAGATATGGTTACGTGAAGTTTTACACTATAAAGTATAATTACACAAAATTAAACAATGTGGATTTTCTAAGCAGATAAAAAGGGGAACTATATTGTAAAGTGTAATAATACCAGGAATAATTCGGCGTCTGCACGGTAAAGTATTAGATATTACTTTATTATAAAGTATTATAAGATATTACTGTGCGGATGTCGAACTATTCCTGGTATTATTACGCCTTACAATATAGTTCCCCTTTTTATCCGCTTAGAAAATCCACGTTGTTTAATATTGTGTAATTATACTTTATGGTGTAACACTTCACGTAACCATATTTAAATAGGGAAAACGTGGAAGAGTTTGGTAGCTTCTATCTTCACTTCATTTGGAGCTATAGAGGAGAAGAGAGAGGCTAAATGCTAACGCCGTCTGTGCTGTGTTTACGTTATGGAAGGCACACGTGGAGACCAGACAGGTACAAATGAACTCGTCTAAGGTAAGAACATATCTCAGTATGTAAAAACGGTGGCCTATTCCTTTAAAGGCTCTACACTCTTATATGTCCCTCTCCATCTCCATTTACTCTATATCATGTAGAACTTACGATATGGCCTCTATCATGTCCACCCCCATCTCCACACAGCAGTGGGCGTGGTCCGCTCTGGCCTCTGGGAGCCCCGACACACAGTAGTAACAGTCCCCCAGGATCTTAATGCGCAGACAGTGGTTCTCCTGGAAGATAAGAATATATGTATTATCACACAGACATAAAAAAAGAAAGAAAAATAACTAAGGTTGGTTTGATCACCAGCGCAAACAAACACAAACTGCAGATAAGGCCTGCCGAAGTATTTAAGCATGACGCCTATTTGCTTAATTCGCCGCTTTATTTGTGAAAGATAGTGGCTTGTTTTTCACCAGTAAATTATGAGTCAAAAAGAACATTGGGTCAGGGGCTTACAGACAAAAAAAAAAAAAACAAACAGCTAAAAATGGTAGAGCATTTGTGAAAAAGGGTCCTCTTGATAAAGTCAGAGCATGAATCATTTGGCATTTTAAAGGTGCGGCCCTCGGGAACAGTCAAGCAGAGTCTTTGTAAGAAACAGCCTGGTCTCTGTGGACTTGACTTGGATTTGAGGAAGCAGATCCACTTAATGCTTCATCATAACCTGAAGCTACTCTGTTATAAAAAAAAAAAAAAACGTTTCCCATAATTACTGATGATCGCCTGTTGAAAGTTAATGTGTATTCTTAAAGACAAATTCATTAGATTGGAGACTGTGAGGACATTTCAAACATTCCCAGGCTTAAATAGCAACATTTTATAATCAAAGGTTGGTATATCGCAGCTTCGCATGTACAAATATTTCACCCTAATTTGAGTTTTTGAAATGTGACTTGCCAAGTAAGAAAAATGTGCCGGTGGAATAAGTATTTTTGCACTTCTAAGTTTATATAATGCTTGTTTTTGCCCCCCTCTCTCAACCCCCACCTTAATCAAGCATATTTCTTCAGTTTGGCTTTGAACAAATCTAAAAGCGACAAAAACGAGAAGAAAACAAGGATGAAAACGAAACAAAAAAGCCACACGAGCAAAGAAAACTAACAAAAACTCAACAAAAAAAGTAATGAAAGTACAACAAAAACAAGAACGCACAAAAAAGTTACAAAAAATTGATGGAAGTGCAGCAAAAGAGTAACAAAAACTCAACAAAAAAGTGGCAAATTTGTGACGAAAACGCCATTAAAAAGCAACAAAAGAGCAACTACGGAGCATCAAGAAACGGGTCAAAATTAGATGGAAAAAGAACGTGAAAAAAAAGATCCGCTTTGATCCGGGCTGTAAGCTCCAGTCGAGAGGCTTTTATATTTGGATAAAGCCGAACTGGAGAAAATACGCTCAGTTATGGCGGTTTAAGAGGTTAATGAACTGTATTTACTGATGAACTATTTTCATAATGAAGTCCTGAGGAATACATGCATGACTTTTTCATGAAATATACATTCATTCATGTATGTGTATGTATATATATGTACATCTAAAACACTATGACTACTTAAACAATAAGTAAATCAATAGAATGGTGACCAGAATGGTAATATAAGCAATGATAAAAAATAAAACTAAGTAAATACACTCAGTAATCCCAAACCTTTCTATTTTCGCTCTATGTTTTTCATACTTGTAAGGTGTCTTGTAAGTCTCAGATTTTCAACCTGTGACATGTAAAAGCTTCGAATTATTAATGCTGCTAATCAATAATTGTATTTTGAATATGGGGTAGGCACTTAAAAGCTTTCTTGCTTCGGCCTACTCCTTTTGAGTTATTATTTATTTTTATTTTTATTGGTTATTGGTATGTAAATGTAATGATGTAAATATTGTAAATAATAATATTGTAAATGCGGGCGACAGTGGCGCAGATGGTAGAGGGTCGTCTCATGATCGGAAGGTCGTGGTTCGAATCCCGCCTCCTGACCTGCACATTCGTTGTGTCCTTGGCAAGGCACTTCACCCACATTGCCTCCAGTGTCTGCCTACACTGGTAGCCCCTAGAGAGACCAACAGGCCCGTTTGAACCTGAGGCGTCCTCCGTGGACCCACCACCTGCAGAAGAGCCATGGGGGCTGGTGCAATGTGATTTGGGCAGCTCCGGCGGCTGCCCCCACGACCCGGCAACGGACAAGTGGAAGAAAATGGATGGATGGATGGAATATTGTAAATAATAGCTCAAATAAATCAAATCAAATCAAAAAATTCATGTTCACCTTTCTGCTCAAATAAAGAGCAAATTTACTTATTTCAAGAAATGTTTGACTTATTTCTTGATTACTAACTGTATTGCCATATGAGTGAAAGTAATGTGAGGCAGTGCAGCGGTGAGTGGCAAAACGTGGCTTTAGAAGGAAATGGAAAAGCAAAAAAAAAAAAAAAAAATTCCAAAGTGACAATGTATTTACAGCATGTCTGTCTCTCTCATTGTCCTCCCCAAAAGCAGCACACACCTGCCTAAAACAATGCAATGACCATATCTTCTGGCCACGATACACACACAACTGCACAAACAGGAATAGGAAACTTAACATCATTTAACAAATTCAAAAACAGTAACCGGATAAGTCATAATAATCCTTTAAACAAGCAGGCGATGATGTGTTGATGACATCATCAGCGACATCACCACAGTGGAGGAAATGTTTGGGCGGCCCCTCCTCAAACGAGTCCCAGGCGGAAACAAAGGAAAAGGTGACTAACACAAAACAACTGAGAGTAAATACTAATCTTAACTAATGAACCAAAACAATAAACACTTAGATTGCTGCATAGGAGGTATTTACGTAGAATGATTGATGAACTAATAAGACAAACACAAACAAAACCCGGGATATGCATGTGCAGCTTAGACTATTGCAGTTGTGTATGTTAAAAAAAAAAGTGGAGTGTAAAACTCACTTTGTCACAACAATATCCTGGATAACACTGCCCAGATAGACTGTATATCAAAACCTCACAAATACATTTAAGAATGTGAGCACCTTGTCAATTTGAACGTTTTGATCCATTAAAGCAGCGACACATTGCACCATCACCTGCTGCTGTTGTCTGTATTTCGTGAGCTTCAAAAACAAAGCCCCACTCAATATTCACGCATCAAAACAATTGCACATGCTGTTCCTAATGCGTTACAATGAGCCCAGATGTGGCCCATAGGAATAAACAGAGACTCTGAAGGGCCACTCTCGACACAATGCCTGTTTTGTGCGGTTTTCCCAGAATGCTTCACCGCGGAGAGCCTCTCAGGTGGCGATCATGAGTTTCCCCTTTGGTTAGATTTATCGGCAGGAAAACAAACAGGGTATTTACCGACGCTCCCACACGTCGCCGTTCAGAGCCGCACTGATGATGAGCAAATGAATGTGGAAGAGACAGAAATGTTGTATTCTGTACTTTCAGTGAGGGAGGCAGTGCTAGTTAAGTCATAATTTTTTGTCAAAGTGATACTAAAACTTAATGTGATCATCATTCATAAAAATGTGGATTCATTAGATTAAGCCGAGGAATGGAGTCAAATTTAGATTTTTGACAAATTGGGCAAAAATAATTGTGTAAAATGGAAAAAAATGAATACTGAAAATGTCATCAAAACATGCAGTTGAATGTGTTTGGACCATACTTTTTTGTATTAAAAAAAGATAAAAGAATAATTCAAGCATTACTTGAAACAACTATAATGCTTTTCACTGATATTTAAGGCCTTCATTTTGGGAGAATTCATTTAATTACTCAAAAAACTGGGAGACACTGGAGGATGATTTGTCGTTCTCTATGTAAATCTAACTTTATTGACAAAGTGGTTTATTATATAATAGGTGGGACAGAGGGAGAAAGGTCTAAATGACTGTGCTGTGTTTTCGTCACAGCCAATCATCACCCCAGGACTCTACATTAAGCCTTCCTCTTCACAACCTCGCCAATTTGCCAGCTGTGTTGTAACCCACCTCCGCCCCGTCACTGCCTCTGCCCCTCTTGGATTCTCCCGTCGCTCATTCATCCTTACCCAACAGCCCATTACATATAGCTAACACTCATCTAACCTTCTCTAACACCTATGTCTTAGCGCCAAAACATATATTCATGCACGCCAATAAAGCTTTTGTCTCTCCAGGTTGAATTGCAATTAAGATTATATTTGAAATGTATGTACCCGAGCATTGCTAAATTGCTAAACAAACCCATATGTTAGAGTTAGCATGTTTTAGAGTGGACGTATCCTATATAACTTAGACTAAAAGCATTCATTTGTTAGCATTGATATTTACAAATGATGTTTTATGTGAAGAAAAGATAGTGAGGGGTTACAGACTAGGAGCTCCCTCTACAGGCATTAGTGGGAATGACACGTTATATACAGTAACATTGAAAACAAGCTTTCGGAGGAGTACATTAGGTCTTTGTTGCTGCGTGAAAAATCAATGTTTTCACCTGCTGTGTCTCGCCTTCAAAATCCATGCAGTACTAAAGCCACTGTGTGTTCCGTGCGCGTCTTACCGCCGCGAGTTTGTCGAACCTGGCGAAGAGTTCGTTGAGTGTCATGACCAGCTCCTGCGCCGTGCACTGGGACGCCAGACTCGTGAAGCCCTCGATATCAGCAAACAGGATACTGTAAAGCACAAATAAGCAAGATAATATTAATCATTATTATACTGTATATATTTATGGTTATGTAATATAAAGAAAATGAAACAAAATGTGAACAAACAAAACGAAAGCCCTATTCCACTCTCTCCCTGCAAAAGACATTGAAATGAAAAAAGTATAAAAAGATTACATCAGACTCTTAGTAGTATTAGTAATAGTAATAGTATGACATAACAGATAAATAGTCTCATATTCCCTCAGGTGTTTACGGTACATTTCGTCAAGATCAAGAGCTCCCTCTTACGAAGAAAACAGAGAGTGAAGAGGATTGGGTTCAGTTTGTACAATAGCTCTCGATAGGTCTCAAGAACAGGCCTATTCCAACTGCAGTAGATTTAATTTATCAGGGGACACAGGTGAACAGAGAGAGCGAGAGGTGATCCGAGGTATTTCAGTATTTTTCCTAGAACGACTTGCTGAGCGCATTATGTTATTTTATAGCACAGTATGTATACCATGGGTGTCCAACCTTGAGATACCTTTACATTACAACAATAGCAGAGAGAGACTTGTGGTTCAATGATGCCTGGATAAGGAACGTTCATGCCTTACAGCAAAAAAATCCAAGGTTCGATCCCGGCTCGGGGATACACAGGCTTTTAAAGGGACAATATTTGCAGCCAGTTTGATCCTCATTACTGTAGAGCCTTTACAGATTTGAAGTGAAGCAGAACGTGTTGCAGTATATTATAGATTTACTATAGACGTCGACAGTGGCTGCAGACGGTCCTGAGCGTTGTAGGATGGGTCAAATTTCCCTATAGGACAATAAAGTACATTGTAGCTAAAAAGATCATTAATCAAACTCAGATAGGACAGGGCCATAGTAATACGTTGGAACGCATGGCATTTCTGGCGGACATCTTGTGACTGGCCCTTCAAACCCACTGCAATGTAATCAAATGGGAAACACCACTTATTTCTCGTGATCGGAAGGTCGTGGTTCGAATCCCAGCTCCCGCAAATGCACACTGTCGTTGTGTCCTTGGGCAAGACACTTCACCCTACTTGCCTCCAGTGTCTGCGTACATTGGTGTATGAATGAGAGAGTGAATGGGTGACTGGTTCCTTACTAAAGCACTTTGGGCCTGATAAAGGTAGAAAAGCGCTGTATAAGTTGAGTCCATTACCATAATAGGAGGAAGAACTTTAGCTACATTTGTTCATGGATTTTCCTCTGTCAAACACTTCTATCTATATCAAATATAAAAAGTGCATTTCTGTACTTTTTAACACATAACATGAGCAATATTTATTGAACACGGACACGGGATAGTGATACAATGAACGCTAACCACCGGAATGCTAACCACTGAACCCTGGGAATGAATGGAGAAAACAATGGAGACCTACAAAACTGATCGAAACTTTTTAGTCGCATTGTCATTGCTATATGTCACGTTTGTGGCATTTCTGACACTTTTCATCTTCTTTTTTGCGCCTCATTTGAAAGCTAAGACCGACAGTAGTTCGAAATATGTAATAGCTGTGTGATATACATAACTTACAGGTGGTGGACGGCAGGGAAGTTGATTGATTGACAGTATTAATCTTAACCTTAGCTGAACCGTATCCGCAGTCACATCTTTGTCAGTCAGCCCCATTGGTGTGCGGGGACGTTGAACAATGGCCGACTGCAGAACTTTGAGAGGCTTATTGCAAAGTCCTGATCTTGTATGTTGTTGAGCATTCAGCAGCTCTTATGTAACTGCTCATAACTAACCCCATCACGGCCATGACGTCGTCACATGTGTTACTGTTGTTCTTTAATTACAAAACAAAGTCATTTATGCAACACTTCTCTCTCTCCCTCTCTCTCTTTAGAGAAAAAAAAAAAACGGTCCTCCTGGAGCCAGCTTGCATAAGGTCTGAGTCAGCTAGCCGTGAAAGCACTGAGAGCTGAAGGAAAGGGCACAAAAAGTCAACGAAACGGCGCACACGAGGTCAGCATTTACAAGCAGATAGTTGTGGCTTCAAATTGTATGTAAATCACCAAGCCCATTTTCTAACAATACGTTTTTGCATGATTAGTCAAAATTTTAAAGCAATGAAAATGGGATAAACAGTGGCCTACTACAGTATTCTTATGTTTCTCCACAGATTACAATATGCAGGGAATCACAGTCCACCTTTAAATCTGCAGTGAAGCCATTTTGATATTTTGTCCTTTCTCTGATCACTCTGACATTTCCGTGACATTTTCCCAAAGCAGCGGACTGTACCGGCTTTCACAGCGGGACGAGTGATACACTTAACTACCCGTTAATTAAGGACAATGAGACGATGGAACGCGCTGTGCCGTATCAGAGGGACGGAGCTCTTTTCTAAGATTACACGTTTTTTTTTTACAATTAAAATTAAAACATCATGTTTTTCCTTTTAAAACAACCAGAGGCAGACGGCGGTTCTATTGTTTGAGATCTGTTCAGCTGCTACTACAAATACTGACTCAAAACTACTCAGTAACTTTTGATAGTGCTTCTTAAAGCAGTTTGACAACACACCACTTTTAATTCTACTTGAAAAATGTGTGTTTCATCCTATGAAGAGCCCCCCACACCTGCAGCACAGAAGGAGGCGTCACAAGAGGAACAACAGGAAACAAAACATGGGCAAACGAGGAGGTATCCGGGCAAGACTCGCAGCTAAGCCACACATGCCTTCTATTGTTCTGGCTAATGGGTGTTCACTGGAGAATAAGCTGGGCTAAGTTCTTCCCAGAAGATGGTGAAAGACTGTTGTGGAGCAGAGGGAGCTGCGCAGGAGGAAGAGGAAGGAGGAGGTGGAAGAGCTGACCAGTGCAGGACACCACGCTCTGAAACAGGGACCCAGGAGATGTTGCACCGTTTCAGAGGATCACTGAAGCAGGCAGCCAGGTTTCCTCCGGGTGCTACGGTTTCCCTGATCTCGAAAAACACGCTGGTCAGGTTGGCCCATGACGGCGGCGCACTCAGGCACAGCGGCTTAGGACTAACGCCTGAACGTCATTTTGTTGTACAACTGTACAATGACAAATAAAGCACTTAACCTAAAACAAAACCAGAGCAGCCTCAAGTGTCGACAACAAGGTGCCTTTTAGAAAAACGACTTTTGAACTGCATTACAGTAGTGTTTGCCAAATCTGTGGAAACTGTTCCCCGTTGTATTCAAGTCTTTGATTTGATCTTCAAATCACAGATGTCAACCCCGTGAACTGTACCTTAACGTGGTGGGGTTGTTTGAGTGCCCGAATGAATCCTTGGAGCTATGTTGTCTGGGGCTTCATGCCCTGGTAGGGTCTCCCATGGCAAACAGGTCTTAGGTGACGGGTCAGACTAAGAGCAGTTCAGAAGACCCATATGGACGTACAACACTCAAGGACCGTGACGTCGCCCGGTATGGCGCAGCCGGGGCCCACCCTGGAGCCAGGCCTGGGGTTGGGGCTCGAATGCGAGCGTCTGGTGGTCGGGCCTCTGCCCACGGGGCCCGGCCGGGCACAGCCCGAAGGGATGACGTGGGCCCGCCCTCCTGTGGACTCACCACCCGCAGAGGGATCCGTAGGGGTCGGATGCAGAGAGGACTAGGTGGCAGTCAAAGGCGGGTGCCTCGACGACCTGGTCCGCGTGCGCAGCTTCTGGCGTTCGGGACATGGAACGTCACTTCGCTGGGGGGAAGGAGCCTGAGCTTGTGCGGGAGGTTGAGAGATACCGGCTAGATATAGTCGGGCTCACCTCCACGCACAGCCTGGGTTCCGGATCCCAACTCCTGGAGAGAGGCTGGACTCTCCATTTTTCTGGAGTTGCCCGCGGGGAGAGACGGCGGGCTGGGGTGGGTTTGCTCATAGCCCCCCAGCTCAGCCGCCACGTGTTGGAGTTCACCCCGGTGAACGAGAGGGTCGCGTCCCTACGCCTTCGGGTTGGGGACAGGTCTCTCACCGTTGTCTCGGCCTACGGGCCCAACATCGGTGCAGAGTACCCGGCCTTCTTGGGGTCCCTGGGAGGGGTACTAGATAGTGCTCCGACTGGGGACTCCATTGTTCTACTGGGGGACTTCAACGCCCACGTGGGTAACGACAGTGAGACCTGGACGGGGGTGATGGGGAAGAACGGCCTCCCCGATCTGAACCCGAGTGGTGTTCTGTTATTGGACTTCTGTGCTAGTTACAGTTTGTCCATAACGAACACCATGTTCGAGCACAAGGGTGTCCATAAGTGCACGTGGCACCAGGATACCCTAGGCAGGAGGTCGATGATCGACTTTGTAGTTGTGTCATCTGATCTCCGGCCGCGTGTCTCGGACACTCGGGTGAAGAGAGGGGCTGAGCTGTCAACCGATCACCACCTGGTGGTGAGCTGGATCCGCTGGCAGGGGGGGAGGAAGCCAGTCAGACCTGGCAGGCCCAACGTGTTGTGAGGGTCTGTTGGGAACGTTTGGTGGATCCTTCTGTCAGTAGGGTCTTCAACTCCCACCTCCGGAAGAGCTTCACCCAGATTCCGAGGGAGGTTGGAGACATGGAGTCCGAGTGGACCATGTTCTCCTCCTCCATTGTCGATGCGGCTGCTCGCAGTTGTGGCCGTAAGGTCTCTGGTGCCTGTCGCGGCGGCAATCCCCGAACCCGGTGGTGGCGCCCGGAAGTAAGAGATGCCGTCAAGCTGAAGAAAGAGTCCTACCTGGCCTTGTTGGCTTGTGGGACTCCGGAGGCAGCTGAGAGGTACCGGCAGGCCAAGCGTGCTGCAGCTCGTGCTGTCACAGAGGCAAAAACTCGGGTCTGGGAGGAGTTCGGAGAAGCCATGGAGGAGGACTATCGGTCGGCCTCGAAGAGATTCTGGCAAACCATCCGGCGCCTCAGGAGGGGAAGCAGTGCTTCACCAACACTGTTTACAGTGCGGGCGGGGAGCTGTTGACCTCGACTGGGGATGTGGTCGGGCGGTGGAAGGAGTACTTCGAGGATCTCCTCAATCCCACTGTCACGTCTTCCGATGAGGAGGCAGAGGCTAGGGACTCGGAGGGGGGTTCGTCCATCACCCAGGCTGAAGTCACTGAGGTGGTTAGAAAGCTCCTCGTGGCAAGGCCCCGGGGGTGGATGAGATTCGTCCCGAGTACCTTAAGTCTCTGGATGTTGTAGGGCTGTCTTGGCTGACACGTCTCTGCAACATCGCGTGGCGGTTGGGGACAGTGCCTCTGGATGGCAGACCGGGGTGGTGGTCCCTCTCTTTAAGAAGGGGGATCGGAGGGTGTGCTCCAATTACAGAGGGATCACACTTCTCAGCCTCCCCGGTAAGGTCTACTCCAGGGTGCTGGAGAGGAGGATCCGGCCGATAGTCGAACCTCGGATTCAGGAGGAACAATGCGGTTTTCGTCCCGGTCGTGGCACACTGGACCAGCTCTATACCCTACATCGGGTGTTCGAGGGTTCGTGGGAGTTCGCCCAACCAGTCCACATGTGCTTTGTGGATTTGGAGGAAAGCGTTCGACCGTGTCCCTCGGGGTGCCCTGTGGGGGGTGCTCCGGGAGTATGGGGTGCGGGCCCTCTGCTAAGGGCTGTCCGTTCCCTGTATGACCGCAGCAGGAGCTTGGTTCGCATTGCCGGCAGTAAGTCAGACTTGTTCCCGGTGCGTGTTGGTCTCCGCCAGGGCTGCCCTATGTCACCGGTTCTGTTCATTACCTTTATGGACAGAATTTCTAGGCGCAGCCAGGGGCCGGAGGGTGTCCGGTTTGGGAACCTCAGGATCTCATCTCTGCTGTTTGCAGATGATGTTGTTCTGTTGGCTCCATCAAATCAGGACCTCCAGCGCGCACTGGGGCGGTTTGCAGCCGAGTGTGAAGCGGCCGGGATGAGGATCAGCACCTCCAAATCTGAGGCCATGGTTCTCCACCGGAAAAAGGTGGCTTCCCCGCTTCAGGTCGGTGGGGAGTCCTTACCTCAAGTGG
The DNA here is from genome assembly GCA_007210695.1 of Neogobius melanostomus. NCBI lineage: Eukaryota > Metazoa > Chordata > Actinopteri > Gobiiformes > Gobiidae > Neogobius > Neogobius melanostomus. Next base: position 109,579 of record VHKM01000151.1, read on the forward strand.
AGGAGTTCAAGTATCTCGGGGTCTTGTTCACGAGTGAGGACGGATGGAGCGTGAGATCGATAGACGGATCGGTGCAGCGTCAGCAGTGATGCGGTCGCTGTATCGGACTGTTGTGGTGAAGAGGGAGCTGAGTCAGGGGGCAAAGCTCTCGATTTACCGATCGATCTACGTTCCCACCCTCACCTATGGTCATGAGATTTGGGTAATGACCGAAAGGACAAGATCGCGAATACAAGCGGCCGAAATGAGTTTCCTTCGCAGGGTGGCTGGGCGCACCCTCCGAGATCGGGTGAGGAGCTCAGTTACCCGGGAGGAGCTCGGGGTAGAGTCGCTGCTCCTTCACGTCGAAAGGAGCCAGCTGAGGTGGCTAGGGCATCTGTTTCGGATGCCTCCTGGTCGCCTCCCTCGGGAGGTGTTCCAGGCATGTCCTATTGGGAGGAGGCCTCGTGGAAGGCCCAGGACACGCTGGTGGGACTATGTCTCCGAGCTGGCCTGGTGTCGCCTCGGGGTCCCCCCAGAACAGCTGGAGGAGGTGTGCGTGGATCGGGAAGTCTGGGCATCTCTGCTGAGACTGCTGCCTCCGCGACCCGGCCCCGGATTAAAGCGGAAGAAAATGGATGGATGGATGGATGGATCACAGATGTGCAGCAGCAGAAGCAGCAGCACTGTGCTCATGTTGTGTCTCTGTGTTCTTTGTTTTTGTGCAGTTCTATGTCTGTAAAGGTCATTGTCCTCTCATCCCTCTTTAACATGTTTTGTCTATAAAAGCCCATCCAGTGACAATGCTGCAAATTAGCTTCTGCTACAAGCACTATGATCACACTTTGGTTACTTTTATGGAAAAACAAAAGGTTTGATTGAGGTGAAAAGTCATGATCCGAAGTTGTGTTCCCTGCAGAGACAAAAAACTGTACAAACACGAATCATCACTCAACACCAGACGACTGGGAAGAATGAAAACAGAGCATTCGTTTATCAGAGCCGCGCAGGCCCATTCATCCACAAACTGTCGATTCATTTTGAGCTCCTGTCCACAGCGCTCATTCAGAGCAGATTAAAAAGGCTCATCTAATTCAATACACCTGATAAACTGTCTTGATGATGACAGAAAATGAGGAATGTTTTCACGGCATCCATAAATCTCTTCAGAGTTTTCCAACCTGGATGTACGCGAGCTCACAGCAAGAATAAGGTGAACATGAATACTACTTTATCATAACTATTACTATCAAAGGAATGATATATTTGTGAAAATTACTTTGTCTAAATAATCAGTAGTAAGTGGAGGTTATTTAGAACTACTACTGGAGTAACATATAACCTTATGGAGTATAAAGGAAGGGTCAAAGGGGTACGTGAAGCAAAAAATGTAGGGCAACCACTAGTCTAGTCTCAGTGTTTCCTGGCAGCTCGAATCCCAGCACCTTTCAATACATATTTCACTATCCTCCCGTTTACATGAATCTGGAAACTGTGTCTTCAAAACACTGACATGAGCTGTCACTCTTACACAGTAGTACTATTCATCCACATCTTAAGCTCTGCTCCAGCTGCTCCTTCTCCAAACCCATGTCTCTAACAGCTAAAGCTCGGTCCCGTTCATTTCTCCTCGCAGTTACAGAGTCGCAGTAGTTTATGTTCATGGCCTCAGACCTGACGTTGTCGTGTTTTTGGATGTAGATCTTGTGGAACATCATGTCTTCCTGTTTGGCGTTGATGTCCGCCTTCATCTCCATGGCGACGTGGCGTGGAAGCACCGACAGGAGGAGACGTTCCTGAGGCAAAAGAAATAAAAAGTTCACAGCGCGAGTTTAACATTAGACAATCAAACCAATATGTTTTCTTCACCATTTTCTATTCTCTTTTAGTTTAAAGCTTTAGCGGGGCAACTGTGGAATAAAAGCGGCCATACCAAATTGTTTTCTTTGTTCTAGAGTCAAACATACAAAACTATTATCTCTCATAATCATTCACCAAAAGCAGATTGAGCTATCATTTGCTTGTCTTTGGACAGAAAATCAAAATGTGCCCACAGTAACAAAGCTATGACAACTATGGCAGTGCAGTGGTTAGCCCTCACAGCAAGAAGGTCCCAGGTTCAATTTCCACCTGGGCCTTTCTGTGTGGAGTTTGCATGTTCTCCCCGTGTCTGCGTAGGTTTCCTGCAGGTACTCCGTTTTCCCCTACCACTAAAACATGTAGGGGTATAATATGTGTATGCAGAGGCGGGTAGTACTCAGTTACATTTACTCAAAAATGTTACTTCTTAGAGTAGTTTTACCACACTTTTTACTTCTACTTGAGTAAAAATATAATGAAGTATCTGTACTCTGATGATAATTGTTACTTTTTCCACTGTGAGTAAATGTTTTAGCGGCAAATGCTTCATTTTGATCTGTGAAATAGATGTAGATCGTCTTGTTCTTGCAAATTATTTAGTTTTTCTGTATTTTCATCCCAGGACTAACACCTGAACGCAATTTTCTTGTACAGCTGTGCAATGACAAATAAAGCACTTACTTACTTAAAGGGATATTTCGGGGTTTTTGACATAGGGCCTCATTCCTACTGTAGTTATCCAGAGTGTTGTTGATGTCTGGAGATATTTTTCTCATAAAATCATGCAGTTCTTATATTTGAAGAGTCTAGTGGCGCTAGGCTAGGGCAAGGCTAGCGCATTGGTGTCAGTTAGCCTGCATTAAAAACAGTCTGACCCACTCCACAGTGCACCTGAGGTAAATCACTTATAACACCAGACTAACCATATAAATGTCTGTGTTAATAGAATAATTTTTGAAATATAACTGACCTTGTATCACATGAATTACCGCATTTTGAGGGACTATTTTCTCGCAGATCAGTCCGTCGCTGCGTTAGCTTACAGCCACGAAGCTGATGCTGCTCAAATATAAGTTATTTAAATGTAAAATGGTTAAAATTATTCTATTAACACAGACATTTATATGGTTAGTCTGGTGTTATAAGTGATTTACCTCAGGTGCATTGTGGAGTGGGTCAGACCAGGGCCGCCTTAATGTACCCATAGGCCCCGGGGCTTAAACAGAATTGCAGGCCCCCCCCCCCCCCCCCCCCGCCCCCCCCCCCCCCCCCCCCCCCCCCCCCCCCCCCCCCCCCCCCCCCCCCCCCCCCAAACCCTAAATCCCACAAAAACCCCAACCCAGCTACTACATGTATCAAAAAAAAATGTTAAATGACACCTTACATTGTGTATCAAAATCTCAATCTTCCAATCAGGGAATCCAACACTGGAAAAGGCTGACTTATCTCTGTTTTGCCCCCCAAAAAGTTTGCAGGCAAAACAAAATGCAATATGTCATGTTCATTTTGTTTTTATCTGATTTTAATTTACCTGTTGTAGCCCTTTGAGGTTTCTTTGAAATGTAAAGTGCAATATAAATAAAATGTATTATTATTATTATTCCACGTTGTGGGGAATAGCAGAGCCACTCTGTATACATTCTCACAATTTATGAGTTTGCGCATAAAATGGCTTTTGGAAAAAAAACGTTTCTGTTTTTTGAATTGGCATTCTGAAGCAGACACATCAGCGTCCTTGTTTTGGCAGCATTCTGGTCCCATTTTGGCCCAATATGCACGTACCTTTCTGGCACAATGGCACGCTCTCCTCATCGAGCAGGGTCTATGTTAAAAGGGTCCACGTTCGAGTCCTCTTCCCCTCCGCCTCCTGCAGCGGGAGGTGTGTCTGCTTCAGCGGCGCTTTTTTCCTTCTCTGCTCCAATGGTCCGAGCTCTCCCCCCCCCGACTCGTCTGACGTAGCGGTGAAATGGCAGCTGCATAGCTGGTGCTTGGCTGGGGCTGGCTATACGGGGAAGGCAGTGACACCTCCTCCAGCGGCTCCTCCTCACCGGATTGAGAGCCCACGATCTCCTCTCCGCTCTCGCTGTCGGCTGCGCGGCCTCCGCCTCCCGTGTCAGAGGCACTGGCTGCAGCGGCTGCGGGTGCAAGTTCGCCGCGGCTTGTGGATCTGCCTGCGTCCGCGGCGCCGGTTTCATCACCGCTGGTTGAGCTTGTTGTTTTTAAAAAGCCCGTTAGCTTCGGCATTTGGCTCATCAGCTCTTTCTCATGCCGCTCTTTCTCTTCTGTGCATCGCTCTCAAACTTTTTCTTCCCCGACATTTCTGTTTCTCACAACGAGTCGCCATCAAGTTATATTATGAGTGAATAGATGCGTTACGTACATGAGTTACGTCTGAACTTTCTCTGCGCTTGGATTGGCTAGAACTTGTCATAGTGTCAATGTGATGCTATGACTAATTATAGCCAATTGGTCAGTTGATACCGCAGTATGTGATGACAGGTAAAACAAACAAATTGCAGTATAATATGGATCTCGCTTTATCTGATAGGCCCTCTGGACAGATAGGGCGGGCCTACTCCAGGTACACACATAGAAGTGCAGCGCAATCATCGCAGGATAGTCATGCCGCAAAGTGAAGTGATTGACGTGAAAATCAACGAATCAACTTTTTTTTTTCTTCTTTCTTTAATTCTGATAGGCCCTTGACTATGGTAGGCCCCTGGGCTCCAGCCCCTGCTAGCCCGTTGGATAAGGCGGCCCAGGGTCAGACTGTTTTTAATGCAGGCTAACTGATACCATAGAAATGTGTTAGCCTTGCCTAGCCTAGCGCCACTAAGCTCTTCAAATATAAGAACTGCATGAATTTAAGAAAAAAATATCTCCAGACATCAACAACACTCTGGATAACTAGGAAATGAGGCCCTATGTCAAAAATCCTGAAATATCCCTTTAATTCGTTTCTTGGAACTTTCTTTGTAAATATCACCATTTCCACATCATTTTATGTTTTGTTTCACACAATTTATGGCGTCATCAACATAAATCAGATCGGAAATCGCTTTCCGTCAGGGCAGCTGTGGCTACAAAGGAGTCTTACTGCCACAGAGTATGGAGTGATTGTAACTTGCCCCGTGTAAAGCGCTTTGTGAGCATGTCTGTGAAAGGTGCCCTATCAATAAAGTCCTTTCCATCTATTTGCACATTCTTTCAGTGTTAGCAAAAGTAAACCACAGATTATATAGCTTTTATGCCGGAGTCTCTTCTTGTTGCAAACATTACTGTGACTGTAGTGGACAATGGGATCCTACAGAGACACAATGACAGAATGAACTCAAACTGACGAGCTCCACATTCTCAGACAGATGTTTATACAGTTGCACGGCCGCTGCCTCGTCGTTCCAGCGCTGAAGCCCCACGGGTCTCTCACCTGTTGCTGGTTCTCCCGCTGTGAGTGCAGCCGGGCCTGGATGCACTCCCTGGTCTCCTGAAAGGCCTGTCTCTGGGAGCCCTCTGCTGGATAGTGCGTGCACACGCCCACGATGTTGGTGCACGAGAAGATGAGCACGTTGGACACGATCTGGAAAACACACACACGCAAATGTCACGGAAGGTGCAGGAGTGACCGAGGCGACAGGTCGGTGATAATTGGATTTGAGGAAACAAAGCAACTGCTACATGAGCGTTGGCAAGATTATGTTTCGTTTTTTTTGCTCGAGAATCTGAATAAAGGCAGAAATACCTCTTTATTCAGTGGAAGTCAAATTCGTCAGCTGAAATCACAAGCCATGGCTACAAAGAGCACATTAAAGCAATGGTAATGTATTTGTTTTATCTTTTAAGCCCGGGGAACTTACTGAAAACACCTTTTTTTTGTTCCTAAAAACACATTCTGCCTGAGGAGAAAACAAGCTGTCATTTTAACATTTGTCACTCCACACAAAGGCTTCGTCCCCGTTGCCCTGTGTCTTCTCACGTGCTGCTGGTTTGTTCAGTGTGTGTGTGTAAAGGCACTGGGAATGTTCCGTTATCAAAGAACGGCGCTCCTGACCGTGTACTGGCCCCGAGCTCTGGTTTTTATCAGTCACATAGTTGTTACATGACCACGGGGCTAAAATTACACTGGGGCAATCATTAATCCCATCCATCATATGTCGCGTTGGCAGCATCTTATAGGGAAATAGATTAAAAATAATTCTGTCTTTCTTAGTCCATGTTGTTGCAAATGTGATATATTGAGGAAGGAAAATATCGCAATAAACGTTACTATCGAACATTTCTTTCAAAGTAGTAACATTGCTTGAACTTTTGTGCAAAAAAATAATTGGAAACACATCCAACTGCCTGTTTTGCTGACATTTTCTGCACATTATTTGTCTATTTTACTTCTTTTTTGCTTTTAAAGCAGTACTAAGTAACTCTTGCCCCTAGAGGCCATAAGCGCAACTGCAGGTATTATTAAATGTCTTGGAGAGTAAATACTACGCTGACAGAAAAGGTGAAGGGAGAGAGGGATGTTGTATATCCAGTTATACAATGGAAATAATTTTTTTCACTCAAACTTAGCTGTAAATACTGTTATAGTGGCGCTAGCCCGCAGTTAGCTTTGCCCGTTAGCCTGTTAGCTTCTTCGCTGTGATTCCATTAGTGTGTATTGCTTGCTCCGACCCGGTGGCAGTCAAGTTGCAAGCATGGTTTTCTGGCCAGAGACACCAGGGGGAGATGAAAGACCCCCAATCATCCCATTAACACTTGTATTACCCCCAGAGGGACTACGGAAAGGATTTATTAAGGTAAACACGTTACTTAGTACTGCTTTAACTCAAGAGTGGCCCAATGTGTCAAAATGACTTTAAAATATCCAAATCCAAATTTCAATTCTTTCCTCTGCTTGATCTAAGTTTGTAAGTCTTGAGAAATTGTGACTGTGTAGATTTGTTGTGTTTGTAACAAAAACATATATAATATTGGGCATTAAAAGCATTACAATTACTCGCTTCCTGCATAAACCCTGTCAAAAATAAAGTGTTACAAGGAAAATAAAAGGGAGAAAATGCAAATAAATGTACAGATGATAAATAATGAGCACAAAATATATTTAGTTTAAATGTCATTTCTTAACGATAAGTCGATATAGTAATTATTTAAAGCCACAGCACAGAACACTACAGGTTTGCTGCGTGACGAGAAAGCATGCAGTAAAACTACTAGGGTTGAACGATATTGAAGTAACTTGCGATATGCGATACGGCTGTGCAATATCGTGATTACGATATTATTGCGATAACTATTTCAACACGATATGTTCCATTCTAATTAAACACAAATCGTAAGCAGTGTTGGGGGTAACGTATTGCAAAAGTAACAATTTACTTTTTCAGTAACTAAGGAATATAACAAATTACTTAAACAAATATACATGTGCTCGATATATAATTAGAATATCATGAAAAAGTTCATTTATTTCTGTAATTCAACTTTAAAATGTGAAACTAATATATGATACAGACTCATTAGATGCAAAGTGACATAACTCAAGCCTTTGTTATAATTCTGATGATTATGGCTTACAGTCCATTTCAAAATATTCTAATTTTATGAGATTTTTAATTTAGGGTTTTAACAAGCTGAGCCATAATTATCAAAATGATAACAAATAAAGGCTACACATATCTTACTTTGCATGTAATGAGTCTATCATATATTAGTTTCACAGTTTAAGTTGAATAACAGAAGTGAATGCACTTTTTCATGATATTCTAATTATATGACCTGTATATATTAGTCATTACATTTCAAGTAACTTGAGCTACAAGTGCATTTGAATGAAAAAATGCCAAACTCCCCCAAATAAAAAGCTGCACCAAATCAAGCTGGTGTATAAGATCTGCAGTTGTGTGTAGTTAATGTCATCAAAACAGAAGACAAGTGAAAGGGTGAAAGCGAAGGAAAAGGAAATCTCTGACTGCACTTTTGCTCGGTGGCTTTATTGCTATTTTCAGTTTATATTTTGCCAAAAGTAACTCAAAAGCTACATTTTTGAAACAGTATGTAATCCAAACAGATTACATTTTTTAAAGCTGTAACTACTAATACAGAATATATAAAATGTTTAAATAACTTGCTTTTTCAGCAAATTGTGTCAAAAAACTATCAGACCAAAACAAGACAATAATTGAACTAAGTTAGTAAATATTAACTAAACTTTACACATACAAGTTCAATGCATTGTTTGTTTTGGCTGAGTTTGCAAATACATGTGCCGATCTCAGTCAGATGAAGACTTTAATGAAGACTTGCGATATATTGTGGCTTCTTGCGATACGGATATTGCATCACCAAATATCGCAATACGATATTTGTTTGCGATATATTGTGTAGCCCTAAAAACTATAAACAAACAGCCAATATCTTTTTTTCTGATTATTATTTCATCAACAGACAGGATTACAAAAGTGATTCGATGCTTCATATCCTCGCATGCCCTTCCCTCGGTCATATAGCTTTACTTTTCCCCAGCGTGTTTACAATATAGCACATTTATGTCTCTCACCAAAATCCATCCAATTTAGTCTACCTAACCACACACGTTCCGCTGTCCAAGTTTCCACCTCTCACCCGCTGCTGCCGCGGTCCAACTTCCAGCAGGGCACTGGCACGGGAGACATTGTTTCCATTCAGGACCACGCATACCACAGGCCTATTCTTTTACCCTGAGTCACAGACTGGACCGAGGGAACCGGCCAAAATCCCGTTCACACCATAGGGCCTGTGCCGGCTGAACCAACTGGACACACAGCGCGGCTTTATCGAGTTAAGGCCGTCTGCTGCCAGCCTGTAAGCGGGAGCAGGCGCGACAGAATGTGATGTTAGGCGTGGCATGACGGGGGGAAATTGTATAAGTGCGGTGTGAGTTTGATGGTTAGTGGAGTTATATAAAAAAAAAGGTTTGCTTTACTCTACTGTATACACGTCCAAACCATCTTCAAACATCCCCAAACTAGAGGTGGCAATATATCGTCTACTCTACAAGATAATATCAAAATTGCTGTTTGGAAGTTATGTACAGTAATGAGTAAATCCCAATGTCAAGAAATGTGGGGGAAAGTGTCTGGGGGGAATGAAAAGAAAAAAAAAGAAAAAAATAGGGAAAAATAGAAAACATGTGGGGAAAAATGGGGAAAAGACTGGGAAAATTGTTAAAGAAAAAAAATGGAGGGGAAAATTGGGGTAAAAGAAAAGAAAAATTGGTAAAAAAAAATGTATTTACTTTTTTGGTAAAAACAGAAAAACGTGTGGAAATTATGGGTAAAAATGAAAAAAAAATGGAACAAATTTATTTTAAAAAAATTATAGGAAAATAATATTTAAAAAATGGGGGAAATAAAGAAAATGGGTAAAAATAGAAAACATGTAGAAATTATGTGGAATAATAGATGTTTTAATTAACAGGAAAAAAATATGGGGAAAGATTGGGGGGGGGGGAATTGTAAAAAATAAATAAAAGGGGGGAATTTGAAAACTAATTAAAATAAATAAATAAGGAAAACATAGAAAAAACATGTGGAAATAATGGGTAAAAAATGAAAAAAAAATTGAACAAATGTATTAAAAAAAATTATAGGAAAAATAATATTTAAAAAATGGGGAAAATTAAAAAAAAATGGGTAAAAATAGAAAAACATGTAGAAGTTATGTGGAATAATTGAATTTGTTTTTAAAAATTAAAAATATGGGGAAAATTGGGGGGAAATTGTAAAAAATAAAGAAAAGGGGGGAATTTGAACAAATTAAACAAATTTGAAACAAATTAAAATAAATAAATAAGGAAAAAATAGAAAAAACATGTGGAAATAATGGGGGGAAATAAAACATTGTGGAAGTGTTTTTCCTGCCCTTTCGTTGTCTGTTCTGGACAGTTTTCTTTTTAAGCGACAAAGCAATCAATGTAAATTAAGATGTTTGCAGCACATTTTTGCATATTTCTGCTGGTTTGCAAAAAATATCGCTTCATCATCTGTATCGAGAAAGTCATTCACTTTTGTCAATCCTCCTCATCTACCATAAGCTGCTCCTCTAACTTGTTACACATCCTCTCCATCCTCATCATGGACAAAGAACAGACGCATCTTCAGCTTTGCTCCTCATCGACGCCGACGACAGCCATGACAGTTTCCCACCTACATGTTACCACAGAAACGGCACGAAGTGAAAAAGGCCTTGAATCAGGTCAATGCAAATACATCACTGAGCCAAGTCGTGTTCTGTTAATGCGGACCCTCCTCCGCTTAAATTCCTGAATCTTGGGTAAACACTGATAAAATTAGATGAAACAGCCTCTAGGACATAAAATAGCTAGTTTGACAAAGAGATTTAAAGTATGGGATTCTTGGAGGATTAAACAACTCAATTGGGCAAGTTTCAGAATAATACAAATTGCAAGACGTTTCACTAATTTAAAAATATTTCCCTCATCACTAAAGCACATACATGTTTTTTTTGTACAGCGCTTTTCACAAACTCAAGTCACTCAAAGCGCTTCACAGACTGGCAGAAGAACACCTGCACAGGATCTGCACCAACATCTCACTCACACTGGAAACCTGGGATTCCTTCATGCACAACAGGCAAGGCAAGTTTACACAAGGCACATCAAAGTGCTTTACAGCAGCATAGAATCACAAAAGGGTGCGCTCTGGAACCTGGACTCTACTGTAAAGAAATTCAGAATTTCAGTGCTTCTTTCCTATTCAAAACAACTAAACAATGAATGAATAAATGAAAGGGTTGGGAAGAAGCAAAGCGCCTTTTTTGCCCACCCGTACTACACCAAGCAACAAACTTTTACACTGTATTCACATTCCTCTGTAACAATATTGAATAAATGATAATAATATAAAATATATGTAATAATTACATACCGCCTTTAACAATACCCAAAGTGCTACACTCATTCATTCCTCACAGGTTGTGCTGGTACGCAACTACTGTAAAGCCACAGCTGCCCTTGGGTTAGCCTGATGGAAATGTGGCTACCAATCTGCACCTTCAGCCTCCGATCTCTTAAAGAGGGGTATTATGCTTTTTTCAATCACATAGCACCAGTCTATAGCATACTACAATGATGACGTAACCTTCTGTTGGTCTGTATATGCAGTAAATTAAAATAACTGCCTTGAATAAAATTGCTCTCTCAAAATGGCTGTACTGAACGTCTTGAAATAGGCCTCTGTCTCTTTAAGAAGCTTTCCGACACGCCCCCTTCAGCACACTGCTGTGGCATCTAAACAACACTACTGTGCGGGGAGGGGGCTCTGCTGAGCTGAGGAGCAGTGGTTGGTGGCTTGGCTGGTGACGAAAGGTCCAGAGGCGTCTCCAGGAGATGGGGGCGTTCCTAGGAGGACTGAGGCATAGCTACACCTAAAATGGCTGCCGTCTAAGTTTTACTGATTACTCAAAAATATGTGAATGAGCCAAGGCAACACTCCAGGCATGTGTTTAATGAGGGAATGACATAATAACATGATATAAAGCTTGAAAAAGATGATTTTACATAATACCCCCTCTTTAACTTTCAACAGAATGCACTCGTCTGAACTGGGATCTAAGAGCAAACCTGCGTCCATTAGTTTATGCCACTAATAGAGAGGTACAGGTTTCAGTTTTGTTTCATGTTGGTGAGAGAACAACCCTATGAGATTCTTTTTCCAACCATTATTTGAATTGTGGCAGAGTTGCACATTTTCCTATTTTGACCAGCGTATCCGCATGTTACGTTACCGGGCCTGTCTTTGGATAGAGCAGACGAACAACTAGAAATCCTATCGTTTATTGATGAGCCATTGCCTGCGTGCAAAAGGAAAACCTTTGAAATGAGCGACAACACAGTGCTTCAGCTATAGCCACTTTGTTTGGACACATTAGCAAATAACATCCTGTATTGTTCCATTAGCTTCTCGTACCCATTAACGTGGATCATATGAGTACTGCCATGTTATTCTTATTAATTTATACACAGATATGAAACGCAATGCTGTTGTCATGGAAACGCGGCACCTCTTAAAAGGCCTTTCCTCATCGAGAGCAACCACAAAAGCATTTGTATACGGCAGACCACGGTTTAAAACATTTATGGTATAAAATCAGCACTTCCACACCCACGCAGAGCAGTCAACAATACTGTAGATTAGATTGAATTTACTTTTACGGACAACATGAGCTATTTAAGAGCTTGTGCAGATGGAGGTTAACCCTAACTCTGAATCTCTTTACAAAAAATAAAGTTTATATATTAACATGCTGCAAAATGTTGAAAAAAAAAAAAGATAAAAGTAGAATCAAAGCTAAAGCCAAAGCTAACTAGGGATGCACCGATCTGATACTGGTATTAGATATTAGAACCAATATGGAAATATCTGGTATCGAATCTGAATATCCGATACTGAATCTGTTTTGGCTCTCACCCTTTTAAAAAACAAAACTTTCACCAACTAGATCTCAGTGAATATTTCATTTTGAAGCTCAGAACCAGGAGAATTAAATGGCTGAGTTTTAGAAGTTTAGCAGTTTTAACCTCAGCAAACGTAATTTACTTTTGTCTGCCATGCAAAAAATGCAAACGGCAAATAATCAAGGCTGGGACAGAAACTATATTGGATCCTCTAAAGTAGCCTAATTAAAAATAATAGCCACTGCTGGAGTGGCCAATTGTGTTTGTATTTTTTAGTTTATGAAATGCTGTTAAAGAATAACTGATCCAACATATTTGTAATGCACAAGTTATAATGATCAGCTCACTTAATGTGAGCTGTTTATAATGTAACCTAATAGTCTGAGTCATGTAGCCAAGGATGTTTAGTGTAGAAAGGTTCTTGGATCCTTGTTTCATGTTTTTCCATTACAGTTTATTAATAATGTAATTGATAATTTATATGTAAAATCTCATTTGCAAGAAAAGATAAGACTTTATTTCACAAAGAATAAAAACAGACCATTCACTTTTTTCACTCACAGCACCACTTTTAAGAAAGTCTCTATAGTTAATATCGGATATTAGCAGATACTCAAATCCCCAGTATCGGTATCGGAAGCAAAACAGCTGGATCGGTCCATCTCTAAAGCTAACGCTGGAGAAGGTGCTAATACGGACGGCTCTTCAGAAAACAATATTTCCTTTGCAGAAAATACCTTTCAGATCTTGCAAAACAGACCAGAAATACAATATTTGGAGCTCAAGGTAATCCTTCCCTTTTAATACACTATGTGTGACATTGTAAATCAGGTGCTATGGGTCAGTGATAATTGCTAAATAAGCCATAAAATGTCTAATATTTACTCAGCTGTTTTTTATCTGTTCAACAGTGCATTGGGCTGAATGTAAAATGCTAAATATGTATGTACGTTCCAAATGTATAAATAGCTACTTCGCTCAAAACCCTGCAATGTCATATTTTCCATAAAAGGAAAAGTCTGAAGTTCAAAGCTTATGTTGCTTATATTTAGTAAAGCCCCCAAGCTGTAATGTCAGTTTCTTGTTATTATATTGCTTAGCTTACCACAAAAACTGCTACTTTTGCATAATCTCATTACAACAGCTATATTGAGTTACATTTAGCAACTTAATTTAATAACTACAAATTACACTCATCAAAATGTTCATTTAAAACCCAAATATCCATGTTTCCTGCCATTATTGCCTGTTAAAAACCATATAAATGACTGTGGTTTCTTTACTACAACGCTTCTCTGTTTTGTTTTGGCCCTTGGTGCACTGCACGGGTATTTCCATTTTTATTTTTGCGTTGAGTATTGATTCAATTATCAAAGCCTTCCCCCTCTTCCACACGAGTACACTGCGGCACATTGTGAGTTTGTAGAAATGCGGGTCATGTGTTGCGGCCGAATACCGTTAGTATCGACCAATGGCAGCCTTCGTCTCAGTCAGGTGACCAGAAGGGACGTGTGACAGTTTACCACGAAAACCGTAAGGAAGAATAATGACCCATCCCCAGATTTCAAGCTTCATTCATCATTAAAGGGCCGATGTTAAGCCAGAGTTTGCAACTTTTTGGATCCACGTTTTTAATTTGTTGGTCTGTCGTGTTAGAGATTTTAAACATCGTCGACTGGACTAGGTTGATTGAGTTCAGGACATGCTAGCTTCTGCTCACTCTTAACCAGTCTAAATAACTCCTAAGCCTAAATCTAACCCTAAAATGGCAGGTTAAACAGACCTCCAGCTTGTGTGTTTAAATTTGAAATTAAAGACCTTATAGTTTTTTAAAAATCTGTGTAAAATCTCTGTGAGTGAAACACAACTTACATATGATGTCCCAAACCATAACCCCTGATCAGAGGGGCAACAAGTAACTGGTTAAACTCTGGTCAGAAGGTCAGGACCTACTGCACTTCTTGTTTACAGTTTAATTAATTAGAATAGTTGTCTGTGTAAGTTCTCACTCGTGCAGGAGTTGTCCATCTTCAATGAAGGTACTTGAGTCATCTTCTGTACTAGGTAGTTGAAGTCTCCAAAACGTTTCGCCTCTCATCCAAAAGGCTTCGTCAGTGGACAAAATCTCGCTCAGCACGCAGCGTAGATAAAGACCATAGGTACAGAAGATGACTCAAGTACCTTCATTGAATAATTAGAATAGTCTTTGTTCTGCTCTGGGACAAAACTGGGATCATTAGGTCTCATTTGCATTGACAAAGCCTCAGACACATCTGTTTCCTCTGAACTCTACAGATCGAGGCGAGATGAAGCCTCCAGTCGACCATATTCAAAGTCTCTACTACTCTACTAATACTGTATCTCTACTAAAATACAATGATGGATATTCCTGGATGTCTAAGAGCTCAGACAAATTAGTTATGTTTACTGGAAGGTATGAACCAACGCTGAACCAGTTGCTAAGTACAGATCATTGCGCGGATATTTTACAAGAAAGAAAGCACTAGAAAAACAGCTAAATGTTTTTTTATAACTCCTCAGTCTATAAAGCTTTAGAAAATCTTCAATTGTAATGTTTTTTGTCCATGAGTTGGCACATCAATGATTAGCCGGCGTTGTGCTTTTACAATCTTAATATTAGAATTTTTAAATGACTAGAAGTGGGCGGGACTGATAGAACTGATTTTCTCTTGACTTCTGCAGTCCTATGTTAGCTAATACGGGTAAAGGAGTGGGCACAATGCATGGAGGCGCCCACACAAACCTCCGCAATGAGGTGAAGAAGTTCTCACCAAGACTGAGCCAGTTCAAAATGAGGATCTAAAATCAGAGGTTGGTGAGGCCTGTCTTAGGTGGATGGGGAGAGCGGCACAGTGGTGAGTGCACTCGCTTCCCGAGTCCAATCCCGGGCCGGACGGGGCCTTTTGTTTGGAGTTTGCATGTTCTCCTCATTTCTGCGTATGTCTCCTCCGGCTGCTCTGGACAGTAAAAACATGCTCCACAGGTTAATCCTCCAGCCAGGTGATTCTAACCATTAGCCCGACTTGACATCTGGAGATGGGTCTCCAGGCGCTGCACTGCGGTCGCCCACTGCTCCTGACGGGTTTCCCCAGAATACCTTATGCTGACACAGGGAGGAATTGTAGACTCCTGCCAAGAATAAACCCCAGGATCTACTTGCTATGCCACCCACATTAGTGTTTTAGATTGATCACCTTATAAACTACTCATCATAAGGTTGATTTTAAACATCGAAGTAGTGATACTTTTGCAAATAAATATGAAGGTTTCCCCTCCTGGAACTGCCACCTTAAAGTGGTGGAGGGGTTTGAGCGCCCGAATGATCCTGGGAGCTCTGTTGTTGGGGCTTCGTGCTCCTGGTAGGGTCTCCCATGGCAAACAAGTCCTATAGGTGACGGGTCAGACAAAGAGTGGTTCAGAAGAGACCAACAGGCCCGGTTAGAACCATGAGGCCGTCCTTCTGTGGACCCACCACCTGCAGGAGGGCCATAGGGGCTGGTGCAGCTCAACAGCTGCCCCCACGACCCGGCAATGGACAAGTGGAAGAAAATGGATGGATGGATATGAAAGCTCCCAGTTTTAGTATGTACAGTTCTTAGGTATTACAATTGTTTGTCAGCTCTAGTATTTAGGGCTGAAACAACTAATCGATTAATCGACGACTAATCGATTATTGAATTAGTCGACAACTATTTTAGTAATTGATTAATCGTTTTCTGGTTCACACAGACTCAAAAAGAGCAAAAATGACATGAAAATGTTGTATTTTTGATGAAAACCTACTTTGTTTTTATTGTTACTGTGTCTGTTGTGTTTTATGAATATGAATATCTGTCTGTGTCTCATCCACTCAAAAACCAGAATGGGCGCTAAGATCCTCCAACAAACATTTACTGTAAGTTTACTCCATCAACACGTCCTCAAGCGGCGCCACTTTAGCGCTGTGTGATAATTTATTTTGTTTTTAAATACAATTTTCCTACACCATTCACAGCCAAGCGATTATTCGAT
The DNA here is from genome assembly GCA_007210695.1 of Neogobius melanostomus. Classification (NCBI taxonomy): domain Eukaryota; kingdom Metazoa; phylum Chordata; class Actinopteri; order Gobiiformes; family Gobiidae; genus Neogobius; species Neogobius melanostomus. The sequence goes on from VHKM01000151.1 coordinate 125,897, forward strand.
TAATCGTAAAAATAATCAATAGATTAATCGATTACAAAATAATCGTTAGTTGCAGCCCTACTAGTATTACTCTAAAACCACTCTAAAGTTGTGTTACTTGCAAACAATGTGACAAGACGAAAAGATCCGAGGCACATTGACTGAATGAAATGTAAAGTCCTTTATTGTGCTAAGGGACACCAATACTCCCAAACCAAGTGTGATTCTAGCCTGAACATTAGAAATCTATAAATAAGTGCTACTACGATCCTCGACAGCGGAGGCACCCGGCGCTTTGAACTCCGGCACCCAAAGGTCAGCGGCTGATTCTGAGCTTTGAAGACTAAAGCCCACGGCCCACCGCTCAAAACAAAACAGAGAAACCCTGCTGAATATTTAATCCCGGCCTAATGACGGTCCAGCCGTGACTCAACCCAGATGTGTCCAAAATAGCCGTGTGTTTATAGCAGACAAGGCGGTCTTTGTTGTCAACTCAGGGAACTATACTTAGAGAGAGCCGTGCTTACGCTTTTGTTTAGCTTCAGATCTTCTCTAGAACAGCAGAATGTAACTAACTTTGTCTTTGAAGCAAACTAGTCGAGTGGCTAAAGGCCCGATATCTGATATTGTTTTGTTAGCAATAATGAATGTTTAAACTCTACGGAGGTTATTAAAGAGGGGGTATTATGCTTTTTTCAATCACATAGCACCAGTCTATAGCATACTACAATGATGACGTAACCTTCTGTTGGTCTGTATATGCAGTAAATTAAAATAACTGCCTTGAATAAAATTGCTCTCTCAAAATGGCTGTACTGAACGTCTTGAAATAGGCCTCTGTCTCTTTAAGAAGCTTTCCACACGCCCCCTTCAGCACACTGCTGTGGCATTTAAACAACACACTGTGCGGGGAGGGGGCTCTGCTGAGCTGAGGAGCAGTGGTTGGTGGCTTGGCTGGTGACAAAAGGTCCAGAGGCGTCTCCAGGAGGTGGGGGCGTTCCTAGGAGGACTGAGGCATAGCTACACCTAAAATGGCTGCCGTCTAAGTTTTTACTGATTACTCAAAAATATGTGAATGAGCCAAGGCAACACTCCAGGCATGTGTTTAATGAGGGAATGACATAATAACATGATATAAAGCTTGAAAAAGTCGATTTTACATAATACCCCCTCTTTAATCAAGACAGGTGCTACATAGTGAGTACAAGCTGTAAAAACACATAAAGAAGCTATTTGTGGGCATGTCGCGCCTAATTTACCTTTTGAAATGGCCTGTGTTACAGTTTTAGGGCCCCAGATCTGATATGGAAATGGTGTAAATGCATAAATGCTGCTTATCCACTTGTTTTGCACATGAGCAAACGCTTTGTAAATGAAACCCGTAGTTGTGTCTAACCTCATGGCCAACTTTCCTAAAACCTCTTAACCCCCACTTTAGTTCATTTTCTCTAGTTCAGCTTTACCCACACAAAATAGTGACAAAAAAATTCCACAAAAGAGCAACAGAAAAAGAGATAAAAATGTGATGAAAATACAACAAATAAACAATATCCTTTAGAAAGTGCAATGTTCTTGTTTCTTGGGGAATGTGAATTTGTATTGATATTCTGTAAACTCACTTGGCTTCTCAGTGTAGTTTGTGAAAAGGGAGGGCAAATGAACTAAGCTTCGATCTTGAGTCAAAGGATTTACGTAATTATTGCCCGGTTATAAACGTAAATGCATAGGCTCATATGGACAAACTTCCTGTGTTGCATTGAGTGGTCATGTTATCGGAGATGCCGTGCTCTGGACAGGACTGGCCTGAGGAGGCGTCCTGAAGTCTGCTCCATCATCACACGCCCCATGGGAGACGATATCCTGTGATAGTGCGAGATACATTTATAAAGCACTTGATAAAACATTAGAAAAGAACAACACGCTCCTCCCACACACTATGGATAACAAAGTGTGTTCCAACTTCCAAATGTTGCCGTTATTACCAGTATTATTCGCTTTTCTCTGAAGTATCTTGACGCCAAATGTCTACCATGCACTGAAGAATATCTAATTACGATTCTCCCTTACAGCAGTTCCATTTTGTTCAGTGCATTTTCCAGGGTGCATTAAAGGCCCTTTACTGGGATTATTCCTCGAACTGGAATAAAATAAGTTAACCTCTTAACACTCACCTGAACCGAGCACACTTTCTCCGGTTTGGCTTTACAAAAATGCAATGAAAAAGTGATAAAAAAGCAATGAAAAGTGACAAGAATGCAATGGAAAGAGACAAAAAAAGTAACAAAAAAGTGATGAAAAAGTGACAAAAATGTGACGAAAAAGTAACAAAAAGCGGTCTCTGTGCTTATCATAGCACAGAGACCGCCTTAGTCAAAGTTACCAATGACCTGTTATTAGCAGCTGACACCGGATTAGCTTCAATCCTAGTTTTGTTAGACCTCAGTGCCGCCTTTGACACAATCGACCACAATATTCTCCTGCAGAGGTTAGAAACTGACGTAGGCATCAGGGAACAGCCCTTCTTGGTTTAAATCTTACTTATGATAGGCACCAATTTGTTAATGTAAACCAACAGTCCTCACCGTGTTCCAAAGTGTGCTATGGGGTGCCACAGGGCTCAGTTCTCGGGCCAATTTTATTTATATTGTACATACTTCCATTAGGTAACATAATCCGAAATCACAATATAAATTTCCACTGCTACGCGGACGACACACAGCTGTACTTATCAATGAAACCAGGTCAGATAGATAAATTAGATACGCTTAGTTCCTGCGTAAAAGCCATTAACACCTGGATGACTGTAAATTACCTCCTCCTTAACCCTGATAAAACCGAGGTTATTATATTAGGTCCAAAAACTAAGAGAGTCTTTATCTCAGCAGATCATCTCCCTGGATAATGTTAGCGTATCAACAAGCTCTACAGTAAAAAAACGTGGAGTTCTGTTTGACCAAGACCTCTCTTTAAAACACATATAACCAGGCTTGTAAAATTGCATTCTTTCACCTGCGCAACATTGCTAAAATACGAAATATCCTACCTAAGAGTGATGCAGAAAAACTTATTCATGCCTTTGTTTCATCAAGGCTGGACTACTGTAACTGCCTGCTAGCAGCGTGTCCTAAAAGTTCCCTAAAAAGTTTTCAATTAGTTCAAAATGCAGCTGCAAGATTGTTAACGCGTACAAAGAAGAGAACACATTACACCTGTGCTAAAGTCTCTCCATTGGCTTCCTGTTGAGTTTAGAATAAAATTTAAAATCCTGCTCCTCACATTTAAAGCCATAAAAGGTTTGGCTCCTCTCTATCTCGAAGACACTATCGTTCCATATCGGCCAACCAGAGCACTCTGCTCTCAAAACTCAGGGCTACTAGTGATTCCTCGAGTCTCCAAAATCACTGTAGGGGAAGAGCCTTTAGCTACCAAGCTCCGGTTTTATGGAATAAACTCCCAGCTCACGTTAAAGAAGCAGACACAGTCCCTACATTTAAGACTAGGCTAAAAATGTACCTCTTCAGATTAGCTTATGATCAGGTCAGTTTGGTAAAGCTCTAACCCACAGCCTGAAGTAAAGCTGCCTTAGAAGAAACACTGCTGTGGGAAGTACGGTACACTGAGCGCTATCCTCTTCCTCTTCTTACTGCAAACTTTGTCTCATTATGATACAATATTCAGATTATCTGTCTGTTCATTACTATTCACATGGTGTCTCCTGTCCCACTCCCCCTCGGGAGTGTCTGTCTAGATCGAGCAGAGGAACCCTGCCTACCGGATTGACAACAAGGACTAGACGGTCTGCGATCTTGGCCCGTCTGCTTCAGGGACTCCATCGGCCCTGGGTCTCTATAGCCTGTCCGTCCATGGGAGTGGATCTCTCCTTCTGTGGTTCTCCCCAAGGTTTCTCTTTTCTCCCACTGGGTTTTTGAGTTTTTCTTGCCGCGCTGGAGAGTCTAAGGACAGGGGACACCCGCGCCGCTCGTCGCCACCTACTGCTGACGCTTATTTGGACATTATGTTTGCCTGGATACTTGATTCACCTGAACTTTACATTGTCTTATTTACTGCTCTGTTTTATTGCCTTAATGTTCGGTGCAGCCCTATGAGGCAACTCCTGTTGTGATATTGGGCTATACAAAACCATTGATAGACTGATAAAAAAAGTGACAAAATAAGTGACGAAAAATGTGACAAAAAAAGTCACAAAAAAGTGACAAAAATGTGACAAAAAAAAACAAAAAAAAGCAAACAAAAAGCGACAAAAGTGCAATGAAAAGTGACAAAAATGTGACAAAATAGTGTGAAAAATATAGTGAAAAAAACAACAACAACAACAACACGAGAAAAACAATCCGTTGTAGGTCTCAGCTTTCAAATGAGGCGTTACACTGGCCTATTCACCTTATTCTGGAGGTTCGTGTGGGCGCCGCCATGAATTGTGCCCGCCCCTTCTCTCCTATTATTATTAGTTTATACATAGGACTGGAGAATTACAATAAAATCAGTTACTACACGGACAAAGCCGATTTTAGGCCGTGCAGGGAAACAGTGCAGTGTTGACATCTTGGTGCAAATGAACATTGGACATTTTACACAAATCAATCTATTAAAGTCAGATTTTAGTGGTGAACATTTTCCCTCATTCTAGTAAGTAACTCATGCCCCTAGAGGCCATAAGCGCCACTGCAGGTGTCGTAGCATGTTGCGTTTTTTTACTCATTAATTGTCCGTGAGAGTAAATACTACGCTGACAGAAAAGACAAAGGGAGAGTGATATTGTACATCCAATTACACAATGCAGATAATTTTTTTCACTCAAACTTGGCTGCAATACTGTTTAAGTGGCGCTAGCCGCAGTTAGCTTTGCCCGTTAGCCTGTTAGCTTCTTCTTCGTGATTCCATTAGTGTGTATTGGTGCTCCGACCCGAGGCAGTGAAGTTGCAATTGTGGTTTTCTGGCCAGTGACACCAGGGGGAGATGAAAGACCCCCCATCATCCCATTAACACTTATATTACCCCCAGAGGGACTACGGAAAGGATTTATTAAGGTAAACAAGTGACTTAGTACTGCTTCGCGCTCTCCGGAAGTGTCAATACAATGGAAGTGCCAAACCGTGGCAAAAAGAAGCACACGTGGGCGCGGCGGAATAAAGGGAATAGGCTCCAGTCGAGAAGCTTTTGTATTTAGGTAAAGCTGAACATAGTGAACAAAGACCTTTGCACACATCTAATTTAAAGTCTTTTATCATCAGTGTGTTAGCTGTTGTTTGCAATAACCTCTCACCGTATTGCGCCCTGAAAGATATAAATCGAGCTGCAAAGAAATGGGATGTTAGTTCAAGTCTCTGTGCTCTCTCTTTCATTGGTCATAAACCACAAAGTCAGGTACAGAGCCGTCAACATTATGGCCTAAATAACTGCAGCTTTTTCGTTATGCTAATTGCGGCCATTCAAAAGGTGATTTCGATTCTGTTGATCAGTGCAGCCTTCCAGCTCACTCGACAAAAGCTCTTTATGAAAGTCACACAAAGAAACAAATCACAAGGCTTTGAAAGGACTCCGCTCCTAATCCCAGCTGCAAGTGAACAGGAAACTGCGGATTTGCCAAACACTAGCCCTAACCTCACAGAAAAAACATTTATCTTCTGTCCTGTCTACACCGGGCTGTCCTGACCTGGAGCGATCACACAGAGTCCAATATAAACATTAGGAGCAATAGAAAAGTGAAGCAAGACGAGTGAGCAGAGCTGGGGGTTGTGCCTTCAGAGGGGGAGAGGATACTCAGATTTACAGCAGAGAGGGCAACTTTCCGAAAGGTTGAGCTCACGACGTGGTGTCATAACATTTGAATAGATCATAAATAGCTTGAAATCGAGTTAAGAAAGAGAGTATAGATGGTTTTCATTTGCCATTCATATCAGCTGCTTCCCAATACCTTTGCTCATAAAGGCCAAAAATGCTAAATGGACAATGTATTGTTATATTCCTGATGTGGCTTGTTGTTATAGCAACGGCCTCTTTGTTTTGAGGTAAGTGAGACCTGGGTTTCCCTTGTCAATGGCTTAATCACCTCTTTAAACACATCTCACTCCTTTGAACTGTTAATTAGAATACATTATTACAACGGCATAGGAGCGAGCAAGAAACAGTATCATGGGGCTCAACAGTCCAACAACTTGAGTTTCCAACAGTTTTGGAAACTCAAGTTGTACTTCCTTATTAAATTCCTTCTGGGTAAAACATTGCAGTTCATTATGATGACACAAATCATAATAGTGATGCATTTTTTTACTCACGGATTCTCTCAGTGTTCTCAGTGTTTCTCAACTGGTGGGTCGGGACATAAAGTGGGTCAAGAAACCTTTTCTGTGGGTCGCGAGCCTTTCCCTGAACAAATTCATTTTCAATATTAATCTACTGAAAAAGTATTGAAACACTACCCGAGACTTAAAACGACTGTTACTGGATTGTGTACTGGATCTAATGTAGGGCCCTAATACTGTGATACAGGATATTTCAAATGGTAAATTAGGTGCAACATGCCGACAAATAAACATATGTCATTTTCCAGCTTGTACCCACTATTAAGCACCTTCTAAGCGTCCTGATAAATGATCCCCGTAGCGCATTCTGATATACGTATTGTATCGCAATACATAGGCCTATTGTACCGGGCCCTCTGCTTCACTATACGTGTTATCTCAACAAAAACGTATCGTCCCAGCTCTCCTGACCATCTACAGGTGAAACTGTGAAACTAATATATGAGTCATTATAATGCAAAGTGAGATATGTATAGCCTTTATTTATCTTTGATAATTATGGCTCACAGGTTGCAATTAGAATATTTTGAAAATGGACGGTAAGCCATAATCATCAAAACAAACAAAGGCTTGACATGTCACTTTGCATGTAATGAGTCTAGTTCACATTTTAAGTTGAATTACAGAAATAAATGAACTTTTGAACGATATTTTCAGTTTCACTTGTACGTACAGTATTTTACAAGAAAGACAGCCAGCCATACTCACTTCTTTCTCTTTATATTTGAAATAAATTAAAGTGTCCAGTTTATAATAAACAGAATAATATGGCTGGCCAGGCTATGAAAATAGGGCAAAATACCTGCATTTCTTTGTATATATTAATTTGAGTTACCACAGAGCTAGTTAGCTGCTATCATTCTTTCAATCTTTCCCCATATGCTAATGACGAGGTTATCCCATCAATGTAGATATTCAAATATGATTAACTGGACTAAGTTGGTTGGTTCAGGATGTTTCGCTTCTACTGACAGAAGTGACTTCTTCGCTCTAAAACATATTCCATCAATGGATCTTTTTTTCTTCCCTGAGAATGTTTCAGGGAACATGAGACATAATTTTTCATTGTGGTTTGGTCTTGCACCAGAGTCTTTGTGATGGAAAAGGCTTTGCGCTGTGGTCCATTTCTCCCATCATCAATAGAAGATCTCAGGCAGCGCTGGATCAGCATTGGATGGAAATAAATCTTGTAACATTGCAGAAGCTCACTGAACCAATGCCACCGTGAATGTGTCGTAATAAAAGCTAAAGGCAGTGGTTTGAGTGTTACTTTTTCTTGGTAGCAGTGAATTTATCGGGTAAAATGTCTTTAAGCTTCAAAACCAAACCTATTCTTAGAGACCATTGTATACAACATCTCCGCTCTCACCTCCTCCCACGTGATTTAGAGTCGGAGAGTGCCATCCATCAGGAGAGTGCAGCGGAGATGACAGAACCCTAAAAAAAAAGAGCGAAGACCTGAGCTAAACGTGTCCCGCCGTTCCGAGTCCATAAAAGGCAATGTATCTGCGGTCCACCTTATCACCCACTGCATTACCATAACACGCGCACGAGCGGTGCACCAGGATTTCAAAGGCTACTATGACAGCCCGCAGGGGGATGATAAGAAACAGAGGGAAAACATACTGTAAGGGATTCTGGGGGGAAATTTAGCACAGAAATACCAAAACTTCCTATATATATATAAAAACGGCAAATTCACAAAAAGGAAATACGTATTCTTCAGATTGTTCAAGGCAAAAAGTTAAGTTTTCATCAGGCGTGAATAGAAAGAGCTGGTTCAGGAGCCGGAGACATAGTTTTCATTGCAAAATCAAAACAGCAGCGCCTTTAACACGAGCAAAAGTTTGATCGAGTTGTAAAGTCTTAACAGCCATCAAAGAGAGGAGCCAGTGCCAGTGTCAGACTAATTGGAGACTTCGATTTACAACAGGTGTTTTCCTCTCATTCTGATCCGAGGGGCGAGAGGAAGGAGAAGTGTCTGTGACCGTGTTGTTCCCCTCCTCTGCCGCTCAGGCCGTGGCTTTGTTTCTATCACATCCATTTATTTTACAAGTTGATGCGCGGCGGCCCACGTGCAAAGCCTCTCCAGCTCCAACCCAGTGTCTGATGTTCAGAATGAGTCACAAAAGCAGCAGAGTCCTGGTGCACCGGGACGAAGCAAGACTCAAGATTTGTTTTAAAAGTTATTAAAAACTGACATTTTCCATTAATATTTAATTAGTCCAACATATTTGAATAGCTTATTACACAGACAAGCCCAAATAGTTTAAATGTGGAAAACTATTATGTGTGCTATATCAAAGTAGGGAGCATGTCTACTTTGTCTACCCGGTCACCCAAAGCTTCATGGCAGGGCCCGACCAAAATGGATTTTTGAGGCCCGATACCATATATTTGAAGTAATTTAATTTGATGTGATTTTCTTAATCTAATAGCCTATAGTTAAAGGGACTAGATACAAGTTGGTCATTTTATACTCGCTACTGCCACCTCAGGTCTGACGCATAACTGCAGTCTCTATATTAAGCTTGTGCATGACAGCAATGACAACACCTTTTTGAGTGACAGTGCAGGATTTTAGAGGCAGTTGTGGTGAACAGCTCATTCTACACATTAGGACATTGCTGGAACAGGTAGGGGTAGGAAAATAGATAATATTAACATTTTTAAACTCCGTATAGTCCCTTTAAACATTTATTTTTCAATCATATAAATATATAGAAATATATCTAATAGATGTCAATCGATGCAGATATACACTGTGGATTCTTCCGCCAATTCTTTTTAAATGTTTCGTGTATAATCCTGTTTTTGATGCTTCTTAATGTGTCAGTGTTGAACTGTGACAGCAGGGGGTCACATATCGGTCGGGCCCTAGTAGGCAAGGCAAGTTTATCTGTAGACCACAGTTCATACACAAGGCAATTCAAAGTGCTTCACAGTTGCATAAAATGACAACAAATTTCAAAAAAGCAGATAAAATAAATCCAAAACCAATATACACGGCCCGGGAACCACTGTACTGTATTACGCAATGTCCATAAAAGTTAAATAAGTACATTAGTTCTGCCGACTGGTTCAGAGAAATGCAGTTCACATCATTAGAGCAGACGGTCCCCTTTGCCAAGTCATGCCAGACTTTGCCAGTCCCCAAAAGCACAGACTCGGCCAAGTTTCACATAAATACAGTGCCTTGCGAAAGTACTAATACACCTTGAACTTTTGCACATTTTGTCAAGTTTACAACCCTAAACGTAAAGATTTTATTTTGAATTTTTGTACTGAAAGTTCACACACAAGTATCAGACAACTGTGAAGTGAAAGCAAAATGATACATGATTCTGTTATTTTTCAAAAAATAGAAACGTGAAAAGTGGGGCGTGCATAAGTATTCATACAGCATGACTTAAAGAGGGGTATTATGCTTTTTTCAATCACATAGCACCAGTCTATAGCATATTACAATGATGACGTAACCTTCTGTTGGTCTGTATATGCAGTAAATTAAAATAACTGCCTTGAATAAATTTGCTCTCTCAAAATGGCTGTACTGAACGTCTTGAAATAGGCCTCTGTCTCTTTAAGAAGCTTTCCGACACGCCCCCTTCAGCACACTGCTGTGGCATCTAAACAACACTACTGTGCGGGGAGGGGGCTCTGCTGAGCTGAGGAGCAGTGGTTGGTGGCTTGGCTGGTGACGAAAGGTCCAGAGGCGTCTCCAGGAGGTGGGGGCGTTCCTAGGAGGACTGAGGCATAGCTACACCTAAAATGGCTGCCGTCTAAGTTTTTACTTATTACTCAAAAATATGTGAATGAGCCAAGGCAACACTCCAGGCATGTGTTTAATGAGGGAATGACATAATAACATGATATAAAGCTTGAAAAAGTCGATTTTACATAATACCCCCCCCCCCCTTTAATACTTTGTGGAACCCCATTTTGCTGCAATAACAGCAAGTCTTCTGGGGTATGACTACAAGGTTTGCACATCTAGATTTTATCCATTCCTCTTTACAAAACAACTCAAGCTCTGTCAAATTAGAAGGAGGGCGTTTGTGAACAGCAGTTTTCAGGTCTTTCCACAGTTTTTCAATAGGATTTAGGTCAGGACTTTGACTGGGCCATTCTAACACAATAATATGTTTGTTTTTGAACCGTCCCATTGTAGATTTAGCTTTGTGTTTAGGGTCATTGTCCTGCTGGAAGGTGAATCTCCGCCCCAGCCTCAATTCTCTTGCTGACTCCAGCAGGTTTCCCTCCAAAATGTCCCTGTATTTGGCTTCATATTCTTACAATCTTCCCAGTCCCTGCTGAGGAAAAGCAGCCCCATAGCATGATGCTCCCCCGACCATATTTGACACTGGGGATGGTGCACTCAGGACGATGAGCAGTGTTAGGTTTGTGCTATACATAACGTGTTGCATTTGGGCCAAAAAGTTAAATTTTTGTCTCATCTGACCAAAGCACCTTCTTCCTAGCCTGGAAAAATCCAGACTCACGGCTGTACCAGCGAGTGAGTCTGGTCACCGTTGCGTCAAATTCATTTCCCACAGCGGTACATACGCAAGCAAACAGGAAGCGGAGTAAACCAATCAGCGAAGGGCGGGCGTCTGCCATTGATGCGGTGTTATTAGCGGTTTTGCGTTAATATTTGCGCAGGATTATGAATCACGAAACTCACCTACTGTCGATGTGTTTTTGGTCATTTACCGCCGATTGGAGACACGCTTTCTCTCTTTCGTGCGTCGTTCGTAGATTGTTATTGAGGGGACTTCCGCGTCCCGTGAGTGACGCTGCTCGCTAACAACACGTCATGGCAAATAAACGAATCTGATTGCACGTGAACGGATTGATTTTGCGGAAGCCGCGAACGAGGGCAGGGTGACCAGACTGATCCCCCGCTGGATAAAAAAATACAGAGGGGAATCATTCTGGTCTCACCAGGCTACCTTCTTCCACACCACTTCTAGCAAACTTCAAACAGGATTTCTTATGGCCTCCTTTCAATAATGGCTTTCTTCTTGCCACTCGTCCATGAAGGCCAGATTTGTGGAGAGTACGACTTATAGTTGTCCCATGTACAGATTCCCCCAGCTCAGCGGCACAGCTCCTCCAGAGTTATCTTGGAGCACTTGGTTACATTTCATACCAGTGCTCTCCTTGTTCGGTCTGTTAGTGTAGGTGAACGGCCGTGTCTTGGTAAGTTCGCAGTGGTGCTATACTCTTTCCATTTCCGAATGATGGATTGAACAGTGCTCCGTGAGATGTTCAAATCTTGGGAAATCTTTGTATAACTTAACGCTGCTTTAAACTTCTCCACAGCTTTATCCCTGACCTCTCTGGTGTGCTCCTTGGCCTTCATGATGTTGTTTAGTGACCAATACACTCTGACCATAGCTCTGAGGCCCTCACGGAACAGCTGGAATTATACTGAGAGTAGATTACACACAGGTGGCCTCTATTTAATGGTTAGGGCAAGATGTGAACATTCTGCAGTCATTAGGAATGTTATAAAGGCAATTTAATGCACTCAGAAAATAAAGTTTTACGATGTGCAGTTCAGCAGGTTTATTAGGTAATCCGATCGATGGAGAGGTGGCATTTTGCAGAGAACATTATTTGTGATATGCAACATTTGACCGGTGGAATTGCGATTCCGTTTGCGTTTAGTATCGCTTTCCATGGCAGGCGTCAGTGCATAATGAGTTTTGATCGAACGCGACATCTGGACCACCTCTGGGGCAGACTCAACAGCCATGACGTCTTTTCTGTCTGTAAATAGGCCTCATGCTCCGGCTCGTAATTATCACAGTTTGGTCCCTCCGTCACCCTGTCATCTCCGTGTGAGTCATCGTCGCAGGCAGCGGGGGCTCTAGGAACGGCAGGAGGAAAAAAACAACCTCTCTGCTTCTATGGCTTGTCCACATTGCCGAGCTGATGCGACATTGAAATCACTGCCAAATTATTGTTACTTTACGAAAGCACTTCAAACACATTACGCTCCGTTAAGACTTTAAAAATCCTAAATGAAGACCAAAACAAGGCTAAAATGGAACTAAATTAGGAAAATCATCATCATAATGGACTAAATGCACCATCTACAGTACATGCCACCTCTGCACATGCATCCTGGATAATTGGCTTTTTATATATATATATATATATAGTCACAGCGTAATTAGGCAGGAAATTAAAGTTATTTTGGTTTAGATGACTCAAAGCAGCAGATTAAAGGGAGGTGAACAATACTCATGACGTCAATTATGAAATTCAATTATGTTTCTGCTCATTTTGTTTTTAATGAAAAAGGGCAGATTATGTTCAAAACATAATCTGCAAAAAGACTAACTACCAGAGAAGTGCCGTGTAATTAGAAGAAAACTGTCACTAATGTTATCGGGCTAATGGAAGCTAAATGAGGATCTTTACGCATCATCTTTACGCCTTACAGACAGAAAGTACAGGGCAGAAATGTATTTCGGCAAAAGCAACAACGAGAAAATACAACATTGAAAACTGTCAATAGCTCTGGAACAACCGTGTTTCCGGGATACAAAATGGATTTGCATTTGGATTTATTTCTTAAGTGAGGCTTACCAAGAGCGAGGTCTATAACTAGCCAGTACTTGCCTGGTCAGCCGTCCACTCCTGCTTTTTTTAATCAGTTCAAAAGCAAGACTGTCTGGAACTTTGCTCACAGCCCATTGACTCTCAAAAAGTCAGAGAACATCACAACAGGAACCAAATTAACCACTAAAATATGTTTTAAATGTACGTAAGAAGAACGTACCTGCGTAGATGTTGATGCGTCACCTTCTCTAAGAGGATTTTCTTCTTGTTGCCGTCTATCGACAGTATTTTTGTGCCGTTACAAACGTACATTGAAACAGCCGTTATGCATTTGTGTTGAATTCTCCAACGTTCAAAATCTGAACCGAGTTGCTATAATGACCAGAGGTGGGAGTCGCTAAATGCGAGTCTCAAGTCAAGTCCAAGTCGTGAAGTTCCAAGTCCCAGGTAAGTCCAAGTCAATTGGTCATGGGGTCAAGTCACACTATAGGAGTTAGGCCTAACTTTCTAACTTACTTTCAAAATATGTTTAATCTGCTTGAACATATGCAAATGTACGAGAGCTGAATAGTCTCAAATAAAATATTATTTTGAAGGCTCCAGTCTGTGTACCAAGGTTTTTAAAACACTAGGAAGCATTTTAAGGCAGGGGCCCAGGGGGGCAGGGCTACTTCACAAAAAAATTAAACAAGAGTCTTTTATACATCATCGGTTTTCCTTGCAGTCTTGAATATAAATATAAAATTATATTTTAGATTTTTGCATATTTCTGAGTCAGGGGTTCCCCTATAATGCCCCGGCCCCTGTATGCTCGGATTCACCCCTGCTCAAAGTACATTCTGCACAGTCTTCAGTCCAGGCCGGTGAAATAGGCCCTTAATACAGTTTAATGAATTACCATGTGTCCTATTTCCGTTTACTCGCCATAAAGAATTGCCATTTTAAATGTATTACAATGCTAGAAACTGTGCTGTGACGTGCTACCTGATCATCTCAGTTATAAGATGCACTAATGATTATAAAATGTGTCGTTCATTCATGAAACATTACTCACACATTGCAGTGCCACTACACTCTCCCAGGACGGTCCCGTGTGTGGACTGGTCCCTGAGGTTACAGCAGGCTCTGTGTCTAAATTTAAACTGTCCCATCTGAGATCACCCCGCCGTCTCCACAGACCGCCGCATCCTGGGAACAACAGCAACTATTTGTACAGTAATTGTTTTGCGCCGCAGGTGAACCACGCAGGAATTTCAGAAGAGCAAAAACAACAAGGCTCGAAGATTTGGAGGAAAATAGATCCAGTATAATTGTGATTTTTTTCCTGACGGTCTCACACACATTTCAGAGCATATTTAAAAAGGTCTAAACTACAGGGAAAGAAGGTTTTATACATGATAAATCCTTATGGAAAACAGATTTTGAGTCTATACAAAGGAATAAGAGGCAGAAGAAGAAGAAAAAAGAGTTTTGCTTCAGCCTGCTTGTTGTCACGGTACCTTTGCCAACCTGTCCACACGTACGACGGAGACAAATTGGCCTGAAATCCCTTTCCTCTCTCCTGTTACAGAGGCTCCTGTTACACGCCACGGTTCAGCGAATGGCAGGTGCAGCGGATAAACCGCTTAATGTATACAGTCTCCATGGATCTAAGGACTGAAGCCGGTGCTGCTGATGTTGTATTCAATGGTTTCGTAACACTTTCTATGATTAATGGATTAACGCTATTGCTCAGCCCATGAATATTAGACCCTATATATATGACCACGAAGCCAAACCCTTATCCTAACTTTAACCAGACATCTATGGACGTGCTTATGAATGATAAGAGACAAATGATTAGTAGAGCATTGAGCACGTTTTATAATAGATTCGTTAAATGCTGGAGTTTGCATGTTTTCTCCTGGTCTGAGTGAGTGTTTAGGTCTGCAAAAGATATTTTACTCCTACAATGACTGCAGTATTTGTAATTTGCTAACTTCACACCTAAAGGCCCGATTACAACAATGAAAGAGAGAGTGAAAGTTTAAAGAGGGGGTATTATGCTTTTTTCAATCACATAGCACCAGTCTATAGCATACTACAATGATGACGTAACCTTCTGTTGGTCTGTACATGCAGTAAATTAAAATAACTGCCTTGAATAAAATTGCTCTCTCAAAATGGCTGTACTGAACGTCTTGAAATAGGCCTCTGTCTCTTTAAGAAGCTTTCCGACACGCCCCCTTCAGCACACTGCTGTGGCATCTAAACAACACTACTGTGCGGGGAGGGGGCTCTGCTGAGCTGAGGAGCGGTGGTTGGTGGCTTGGCTGGTGACAAAAGGTCCAGAGGCGTCTCCAGGAGGTGGGGGCGTTCCTAGGAGGACTGAGGCATAGCTACACCTAAAATGGCTGCCGTCTAAGTTTTTACTGATTACTCAAAAATATGTGAATGAGCCAAGGCAACACTCCAGGCATGTGTTTAATGAGGGAATGACATAATAACATGATATAAAGCTTGAAAAAGTCGATTTTACATAATACCCCCCTTTAATGACCGGGTACAGAGATCTTCTAAAAATAATGTCATTATTTAAATGTGGATGTGATCACCTCAGTAAATTTTTTAATACTTTTCTGATACCTAAAATATTTGTCATCTAGGAAACAGTACAAGGATGTTTGGATGATATGCAAATGTCCAATATCGGGTTAATCTCCAATGTCAAGAAATTTGTGAAAAATTGGGAATAATTTGTGGAAAAAATGGGAGAAACTGTGGCAAAAATAAGGAAAAATGGTGTAAAAAAAAAAGGCAACAAATGGGAGAAAATTTGGCAAAAATAGGGGAAAATTGGGGGAAATAATAGTAATAAAAATTAGGGGGGGGAATTGAAGGCAAAAAATAAGAACAAAAAATGTGTAAAGGAAAATGCAAAAAATCAAGTCACTTCTTTAAAGCTGTCCCTGGAACAGCATAAAAACTTGGATCTAAAGATATACGATTTTTTTCGGTACCTGCTTTCGATACTTTCATTTTTTTTTCATACCAGTAGTACCTAAACTTTTTTTCACGATACTTTACTGGTATTGTTTAACGGTACCCAGCCCTAAGCAGGACTCGGTTCATTATGTTGAGCTGTGGTCAGATTCACCATATGCTGGAGGATTAACCTTTTGTGCATGTTTGTGGTTGACGGGGAAAACCGAAGCACACAGAGGAAACCCAGACACGGGATGAACATGCAAACTCCACACAGAAAGCCTGTCAAACCTGCCGCCAGCACAATGATTAAGAAATACACACATATATCATTTCGATTACTGTATTGCGATTACTGTAAATTGCTCAGCCCTAAAGTGAACGGTGAGCTCGAGCCCAGGCTCAAAACGAACGAGGAGCCTCCCACGTCGTTTCCCTGGAGCCTCAGGTGCAGGTCATGGTGATGTATGGTGTTTACAGTAACACGGTGACAGATGTGGCTGCAGAAAACAACATGCTCCTCCAGATTTAGACACATTTTAGTCGACATGAGTTTATCGTGACAGAGATGGATACGGTACAAGAAGTCATGGACACACAACAGTCAGTGAATCACAGTGCATCAATAAAAACGACTCACTAGACCAACAGGACTATTGCGTTTCCACCAGAATACATTTTGCCCAATACACAATCTCAATCAACTGGCTCTACAACTATAATTGGTCAAAGCAGGGGCAAAATAGTTTGTGCAAGCTGGAAAATAAAATGAGCTATTTGTGGGTGTGTTGTGCCCGATTTAAAATGTGAACTTGCACGCATTACAGATATTTTATTTTCAAATGACAACAACCTTTTAGAGCTTTGTACTGTGCTACAATGTTGTTCTATCATCAAAAACACACCTGGAGCTGTGTCTTGACCCACTTGCACATCTTTTGAGTAATTTTTTAACCTTTCCAATCGCGAAAAGCTCCTCCTGAGGTCCGACGCAAATGCTTTCCTCACCTCTCAATCTCTTGCTACGCTTAATAGTTTATCGCGAAGTGAAAGCACACAGCTTAACTTCTCTTTTTATTGAAACAGCTGCACAGCGGAGGGGCTTATGTTAGCTCACTTGAAGGATTGGGAAGTGAAACTACTGGATACTTTGTTGCAATATTGATCTAAAAACAGTGGTCATACCGCCTTTGCTATGCCCAATACCGTCAGATCTTGGAAGCTAAGCAGGGAAGGGCCTGGTTAGTACTTGGATGGGAGACCGTTTGGTAACACCAGGAAGCCTAGCGAATGTAGTGAGTGAGTGAGTGGTAGGTGGTGGTCGGAGGGGCCGATGGCGTAGACTGGTTGCCTCGCTTCCGTCAGTCTACCCCAGGGCAGCTGTGGCTACAACAGTAGCTTACCACCACCGAGTATGGAGTGAATGAATAATGACGACAGTGTAGCGCTTTGAGAAACTTGGTAATACAGGCTTGTAAAGCGCAATACAAGTGTAAGGCATTATTATTATTATTAAAAACAGCTGCATTTTCTAACCTAGGCGGCACGGTAGTAAAGTGGTTAGCGCTCGTGCTTCACAGCTTGAAGGTCCCGGGTTCGATTCCCACCTGGACGGGGCCTTTCTGTGTGGAGTTAACATGTTCTCCCTGTGTCCGCATAGGTTTCCTCCTGGTATTCCGGTTTCCCCTCCCACTAAAAACATGTACAATAAGCCAAGAGTGTGTTTGAGAGTGCGCATGGGGGCTACAATCCATGTTGAAACTGAAATCTTTACTATAATATTTAATCTTCAATGAAGGTACTTGAGTCATCTTCTGTACTCAGTAGTTGAAGTCTCGAACGTTTCGCCTCTCATCCAAAAGGCTTCGTCAGTGGACTGGCAAGTTCACCTATGTTGATCCCCCAAAAAATACATTTGTTTATAATTTGGGTGCAGGTTAAAGTCACAATACCTGACTACTGTAAACTCAAACATATGTGGAGGAAAACACTTGTGTATCTTAATATAAAGCATTTGCATCAATTTAATGAACTTGCAGGCCATAGATTTATCGTACTTCTGTGAAAGTTTCCCTAAAAAGTGACTCTGTATGTTGTGAAATGTGCCAATAAATCAGGACCTGTATGTTAGGAAAGTTAGGAATGAGTTTGGACCAAAATTGACATTATGATTTACTGGCTTCCTCTTTCATTGTCCCACGATGCACTCACATACACACTCTCTCTCATCCTGAATCAGATTGTACATGTTTTTAGTCGTAGGGGAAACCGGAGTACATGGAAAGCGCAGACACCATATTTTTTTTCATAACTCTGTCTTGTTATGCCCAGTGTTCTCAAACGTTTTGTCCCGCAGCTAATCCACAAAATAAACATTAAACACACTGGTTCTTTCTTAAAACAAAAAAACCCGCAACTCTTTTCAGAAACAGGAAGACGCTGTAGCTCTGAGCATCGCAGCCTTTCATGAACCACTCAGACCTCATGAACATAATGCACTACCCTGTTCACGGCGCACTTTATTAATGTCCGGGAAGCTCAATGAGAACTTCCCACAGGCGCAACACGTCTCCACAGACAGACGCTTGTTTCATTCAACAAAAACGAGGACGAACTAACTTATCTTCTACATGTCAGAGACGCGGCGCTCAGCAAGTATTGGATTTGAGTCAGCGTTACAAATGAGTCAGGTCAATACTGAGGCCATGAGATCCTGCTGAGAGATACAAGCGAGGCGGGGGTTACATTTACAAGGCTGAACGGGACATATCATTAACCTTTTTGGAGAGTTTAAAGAGGGGGTATTATGCTTTTTTCAATCACATAGCACCAGTCTATAGCATACTACAATGATGACGTAACCTTCTGTTGGTCTCTATATGCAGTAAATTAAAATAACTGCCTTGAATAAAATTGCTCTCTCAAAATGGCTGTACTGAACGTCTTGAAATAGGCCTCTGTCTCTTTAAGAAGCTTTCCGACACGCCCCCTTCAGCACACTGCTGTGGCATCTAAACAACACTACTGTGCGGGGAGGGGGCTCTGCTGAGCTGAGGAGCAGTGGTTGGTGGCTTGGCTGGTGACGAAAGGTCCAGAGGCGTCTCCAGGAGGTGGGGGCGTTCCTAGGAGGACTGAGGCATACTGTAGCTACACCTAAAATGGCTGCCGTCTAAGTTTTTACTGATTACTCAAAAATATGTGAATGAGCCAAGGCAACACTGCAGGCATGTGTTTAATGAGGGAATGACATAATAACATGATATAAAGCTTGAAAAAGTCGATTTTACATAATACCCCCCCTTTAAACATAATGTTGTACTCGAGTCAAAACATAGTAGTATTTCGCTACAATCATGCAGTTTTGAGTTTCCTGTGGTCACTCTGGTCATTTCTTCTTCTGCTCCTGAAGCACGACGATCTGTATTTAATGAATTTGTTGCATCAAAGAGGGAAAGCAAAACTGTCCAACTCATTTTATTTTTATTATTTGACTGTTATTTAAAGCCACGCTGCGAAGAATTTTACCCCAGTAAATAAAATTGAAATACAAGCATTTATTTCATGACAGATATTTTCATCATTGAAAAGGCTCAGCTCTCCTAAGGCATGACTGTAACTTTACCGGGAGTGGGTACGTCTCCGGCTCGTCTCCATGGAGATGTGGACTAAAGTCAGCAGAGTTTGAGATTGAAACAGGTTAGGTTCTCATGTAAATCCATTCTTCGATTACCCACTGCACTGTTTTGTACTGATGGTAACAGTATAGTCCAAAATTATACATAGTGTGGCTTTAACCACGAAAGTCCCACTGATATTAGGAATCTAATTTCCAGTGGAGTCCTGGCACCAGAGGATAACCTATTGCACATATTTTTAGTGGTAGGGGAAACTGGAGCACCTGGAGGAAACGTACGCAGACACCAGGAGAACATGCATTATTAATGTATTTATTTATTTGACAGGGACGTCACATTGCACAGCAAATGTAAGTTAATTTTCATCTAATTTTCATCTGCAGTCCCCATGGGCAGAGGCAGAGTGACAGCAGGTTTCTACAGTGCACAATGATGATGCTTATTTAGAGTTTATCCACAATATGAAATACAGATAAAAATAACCCCACAGGCAGCGACAAGAAGCACCAGCAGAAGGATCCTCGCTAAAACAGGATACAATATTTACAGTGCAGTCGAGAAAGACGTTGTGAGCACTCGCTCGATCACCTCCATAAGCAGGAGAAACAGATACTCATCGAGCTCTGAGGGCCAGAATGTACTTGGATAAAAGACAGGTCTGTCTTTTATACAATAATGACAGTAACTTGACTCTTTATTTACGTATTACATAAATTCTTTGAAAAATACCATGATACCAGGTTTGTGCTCACAAAACTGACCGTCTTTCAACCATTTATTCAACTTATATTTAAACTGTTACAAAGTGCTACACTCTCGAACAGTTATTGGCAAATAGCTCCACATCCCTGAAGGTTTGACCGAGAAGCAATTCTGTCCAAACGTCGAGGACCTAAACTTCACATTACAGTCTCCAATAGAACAGTCCTGCTCCTTCACAGGATTCCACAAAGCAGAAAGGCCCCCTCTGGCCGGGACCTTCTGCGATGCACGAGCGCTAACCACTGCGCCACCGTGTCGCCCATTTTTAAAAACTCATTATCCACGGCCTGTTCTGAGCAGTTCTACATTCAACGTGTGTTCATCCCCGCGCCATTGATTTGCTAAAGCTTCATTTCACTGTTTTGTAGCGTGACATTCCCACAACTGCCTGCAGAGGTCGCTCCAGGACCCATTCGAAATCCTGACCAGACCAATCCCTCACTCCTTCCCGTCTTTTCCTCACATAAACATTATTTCGAATCTTAAAACTTTAAATATCGCTGCAGAAATGCCAGAAGAATGGTTTCATAACTCAAAAATGCAAGTTACATTATACGCTACAAGTGTAATGCAAACTGGCCGAAGAAACAAGACTTAAGGATGTGTTTATGTTAAAGGCTGTGGTCTAATAACAATAATTTGGCATATAGTGTGCAGACATTGGCTTTAAGAGTTCACAAAAGCCTTCAAAAAGTATCTTAAAAGGGGGGTATTATGTAAAATCGACTTTTTCAAGCTTTATATCATGTTATTATGTCATTCCCTCATTAAACACATGCCTGGAGTGTTGCCTTGGCTCATTCACATATTTTTGAGTAATCAGT
Organism: Neogobius melanostomus; assembly: GCA_007210695.1. Classification (NCBI taxonomy): domain Eukaryota; kingdom Metazoa; phylum Chordata; class Actinopteri; order Gobiiformes; family Gobiidae; genus Neogobius; species Neogobius melanostomus. Next base: position 146,957 of record VHKM01000151.1, read on the forward strand.
AAAAACTTAGACGGCAGCCATTTTAGGTGTAGCTATGCCTCAGTCCTCCTAGGAACGCCCCCACCTCCTGGAGACGCCTCTGGACCTTTTGTCACCAGCCAAGCCACCAACCACTGCTCCTCAGCTCAGCAGAGCCCCCTCCCCGCACAGTAGTGTTGTTTAGATGCCACAGCAGTGTGCTGAAGGGGGCGTGTCGGAAAGCTTCTTAAAGAGACAGAGGCCTATTTCAAGACGTTCAGTACAGCCATTTTGAGAGAGCAATTTTATTCAAGGCAGTTATTTTAATTTACTGCATATACAGACCAACAGAAGGTTACGTCATCATTGTAGTATGCTATAGACTGGTGCTATGTGATTGAAAAGAGCATAATACCCCCTCTTTAAGAATCCGAGCCGCTAAAGGTCTGCGTGCTGAATGTTAAAGATACTGCGCTGTACACGTCCTTTGATAGAACACAGCTCGAACCACTCAAAAGAGCTGATCTCACTCTGCTGGGCTTCAATGACGAAATACGAACGCAACAATCTGAGCTGCACCGCCAGAAAACATCAATATCTGATGTTGCCGATATCCTGTAGGCTGTAAAAGAGTGATTTCGGATTAATTCTGCTGATGCAGTGGTGTAGCTGGTGAAATGCTATGCTTAGACGAAATACAAAAGTGAAGTCTGTTAGGCCAAAGGATACAACAAATAAACACATTTCCTTTTGATATCACTTTGAAACTTCTGCTGTAGATTTCAAACAAACTATATTATGCATAAAAATGGCCAAGATATGAACAAAACTATAAAAAAAAAAAAAAAAACTTTGTATCTTTTTTGCATGTGGGGGAGGTAAATTAAATCAGGCAAACGACTGGATATTGACAAGACCCTCTGTTAAAAACAATTGTTCTGTCAACAACAACAACAACAACAAGAAAAGGAGAAAACAAGAAAAATAAAGCATTTTAAGAAGACGACCCTATAACAATTTCCCACATAAACCTATGGAAGAAAGTTTTTTTTTTAGTGGAACAGCACAGTCAAGAGGATGGTTCCAGTGGACCAAAAACACAAAGAATCACTGCTAGTCCATGAATTTTCACTTCCAGTTCAAGTTTATCGGGTCTTTAGAACAGAAAATATCCCAAATGTTACAAATGCAGATGTCTAATCACACATTTTATCAGGTGAAATCATAAAGGACCACCACGACAATGGTCCAAAGGAAGCCCAAATCAAGTCTAAACCAGGTCTAAAGGGGGGCTTAAACCTGGAGTAAATCATGTCAAAACCACAGTCTAAGCCAGAAAAGGCCATTCTTAAATGCACAACTAACCAAACATCATATAAGAGCTACTTGTCTAAGATACACACATTACATTGTCTTTGGAGAGCCTACACAAGCGCTCTTCATAGATAAGCCAGCGGAATAACACACCAAGGACATTATAGACAACCTGTAATTTTTTTAGATAAATTATCAGCATTTTCTTCCAGGAACATTTATCACATGAACAGGACGACATATGGGCTTATATCAGCATACACTCCCCCTCCTTCACACCTTCACACTGAGCTCTATGGAAACAGTGTTCACCGTCGCAGCAGCAGATACTAAAGACTGTATGATGTTTGAAGAAGACACAGAGGTAAGGATAAAGATGGAGAGGATCTACGCAACTACATGATATGAAGGAGATTTCATTGGACTGGGAATTTACACTACTGCACCGTATTGACCAATAAATAAATACATAAATATGCTTGACACATTAACCAGGGATAGACACAACAATTAATTATCAATGTATTGTTTGATTGGATCCGAATTTGGCAAAGACACAGCAAGCATAACTTTTTTTTCTTTTCAGGTTTTGGGCTGCTTTAGTTGAACTTACAATAACATTTTTAATTATTGCACTGATTCAATGTTTCTCCATATATTTATTTGGGAAATTGTAATTTAAAGGGAACATTACATTCTTCTCACCTTGTGGCGACAAAATCTCCACACAAGTAGCACCTACAGTATATAGACTTCAACTTTTCCAGTCTTGGAGCAAACAATATTTTGAAAGTTTTTTCAAAAAGGTGTTTTAATGTCTAATTCCCAGCCTGAACAAGACCAAATTTTAATGTTGACAGATTTTTTTCATTAATATTTTTCACTTAAAACTAAAGAAAATCACCAAAATCCCCTCTGAAAAAGTCTTTGTAACTGAAATCATTAAAGAGGGGTATTATGCTTTTTTCAATCACATAGCACCAGTCTATAGCATACTACAATGATGACGTAACCTTCTGTTGGTCTGTATATGCAGTAAATTAAAATAACTGCCTTGAATAAAATTGCTCTCTCAAAATGGCTGTACTGAACGTCTTGAAATAGGCCTCTGTCTCTTTAAGAAGCTTTCTGACACGCCCCCTTCAGCACACTGCTGTGGCATCTAAACAACACTACTCTGCGGGGAGGGGGCTCTGCTGAGCTGAGGAGCAGTGGTTGGTGGCTTGGCTGGTGACAAAAGGTCCAGAGGCGTCTCCAGGAGGTGGGGGCGTTCCTAGGAGGACTGAGGCATAGCTACACCTAAAATGGCTGCCGTCTAAGTTTTTACTGATTACTCAAAAATATGTGAATGAGCCAAGGCAACACTCCAGGCATGTGTTTAATGAGGGAATGAATAATAACATGATATAAAGCTTGAAAAAGTCGATTTTACATAATACCCCACCTTTAAATAAACCCATAGATGTAATCCTGGCTCTATCTATTATCAAGATTTTGTTGCTGAAAATTTAGGCGATTTTGGGCATTTTTAGGTCATTAATCAAATTGAAAGAAAACTTGCAATACTTTTTTTCTCAGACAACAGACAACATCAGTGATCTACAGGACATCTCCAACAACAACAACAACAACAACAACAACAACAAAATCCCTATTCACCTGCAGTGTTTCTTCATAAAGAAGCTACAGGTTTTGTGTCGAGAAAATCCAGCCGGTTTCGATTGATTGGAAACACTAGCATTTGCAGAAAAAGGTGCTGGACTTTGACGTGGATCGGCTCCTGGTCTTTTGACTGGGCGGAAATCATCGCATCACCAAACAAACCTGCCTTTCCCTGACATGAACAATTAATATCAACTAACTCCTACATTTCTAAATCAAATTGCGACGCCTAATACTTTGTGAGCAGTTAGGGTTTTTGTGCACACATCTTTTATGATCTTATGGGAAATATGTGTCACAATGAAGGCACACTGGATATATGCGTGTACATGTCCATGTCATTGTTGTCAAGCCATATTACAGTATGAAGCCCAATAATGTGAACAACATCCTTCTCAATCCACTAACTTCATAAATAAAACATACGGGCTTGATTTTTCCTGTGGATCCATTAGCATTGCATTTCTCACAGACGACTTGGCGCCCATTCAAAAGTGCCTTGTATTTTCAACGCTGCTTATCGCGCCGAGTACTACTTCGATATTTCCCACAAGATACTTAGGACATTATCATTTTAATAAGGCCTGAACTGGAAAGTCCTCCACGGCATTGTCCTTGGAAAGAGTCCCGAGATTAAGATACTTCCTGCCTGCATTAACCACTAAACAACAAGATAATTATCAGCACGAACTAAAATTAAAATGCTGTTTTATCACGAGATGACATCCCAGAGGAGACTGAGAGACAGATTCCTTTCCCTATTGCAAATAATCACTCACAGTTCACAACATAAGCAATACAGTCACGAGCAGTAACAGGACAAATACTGTACATGGTATTTGTACAGTATTACTGTACATGGGACAAATACTGTACACGTCCCAAGCGCGCCTGGGGTTCTGTTCCAGAGGATTACCTTTTCCCAATAGAACCGAGAGGAAACAAGGACACTGCGATACCTCTGCTGCTCCGCTCAAGTGCTGGGTCCTGGCAGTGAAAAATGGATGTGCTGGGATTGTTATAAACATCCTAATCTTTTATACACCTTTATACAAATATCTGCTCGGTGTCAATGAGCTGGACTTCCCTGATAAAGCGAGCAGCATCTTTGTTTTTAAACAGTTTGTGCGTGTTTGTTTTTAGTGACAGAAGCAGTAGCCTGGAAGTCCAAACTCAGGGCCAAAAAAACACAGAGAGACAGATGAAGCTACACAGAAACGGCCTAACATATACAGACAATGGAAGATTATACTGTATACATATAGGACTAATTATAAGCGTTTGTGTCGTGGCAATCAGCAGCATTCAGATTGTGCTTATTGCATCAGTTCAGCAGCGGTCCACGTCAGTCGTCTATAACATGTTAATTCCTCTTGGACATGTTTAAAATGTGAGCTGTGAACAGAACATTGATTTCTAAACCTAAATTGAAAGTCTGTTCGTAATTGAAATAAATGTCTGGAGAAATATAATCACAGTTTTTCCGCACGCAGTTTTTTTTAAATTAGATTTGTTACTTTTTGCCAATACATTTTATGTATCGGCGTTTCTTTATTTTCAACACCATTTGTATTGTACGATTCTCACTGAAGACATTAAAGGGATATGTCAGGATTTTTACATAGGGCCTCATTTCCTCCAGAGTGTTGTTGATTTCTGGAGATATTTTTTTTTAAATTCATGCAGTTCTTATATTTGAAGAATCTAGTGGCGCTAGGCTAGGGCAAGGCTAAAGCATTTCTATGGTATCAGTTAGCCTGCATTAAAAACAGTCTGACCCACTCCACAGTGCACCTGAGGCAAATCACTTATAACTCCAGACTAACAATATGTCTGTGTCGATAGAATAATTTTAACCATTTTGCATTTAAAATAACTGATATTTGAGCAGCATCAGCTTCGTGGTTGTAAGCTAACGCAGCAGCGGAGTGATCTGCTAGAAAATAGTCCCTCAAAATGCGGTAATTCATGTGATGCAAGGTCAGTTATATTTCAAAAATTACTCTATCGACACAGACATTTTTATCGTTAGTCTGGTAACTCATGTGACGCCACTGCTCTGGGCCCTTTGAATATCTATTGCCACGAGTCAGATAGGAATCTTGGGGTTGTTTTGGACAGTTCGTTTAAATTTGACAGACAAATAAGTTCAGTCGTCAAAAAATAGCTTTTTTCAGCTGCGTTTGCTCAGCAAAATCAAACCCTATTTGCCTCATGCTGACCTGGAGCGTGTCATTCATGCTTTTATTACGTGTCGCTTAGATGATTGTAACTCTCTGTACTGTGGGCTCGATCAAACCTCCATCCGTCGTCTACAGTCGGTTTAAAACGCAGCGGCGCGTTTGCTCACAGGAACAAGGAAACGTGAGCACATAACTCCTGTGTTGGTCTCTCTGCACTGGCTTCCACTCAGCTTTAGGATTCAATTCAAGATACTGTGATGGTTTTAAATGCCTGAATGGGTTGGCTCCATCTTACCTTTCAGAGCTTTTGTTGATCCGTGATCCAGGTCGAACATTGAGATCCTCCAATCAAATGACTCTGGAGGTGCCAAAATCTAAGCGAAAAACCAGAGGAGACCGGGCTTTTGCCGTAGCGGCTCCGAGACTCTGGAACAGCCTTCCACTGAATGTCAAAATGGCCCAGTCCATTCATGTTTTTAAGTCGTTGTTGAAAACCCATCCTTTTTGCTTTGGCCTTCAACACAAGCTGAGCAGATCCCATGTATTTTATTATTATTGTTTCATGTTGTATATTTTGTGACTGTTTTTACTCTATAATGTTTGTTGTACAGCACTTTGGGCAGTTGTAGCTGTTTTTAAATGAGCTATATAAATAAAGTTGACATTGACATTGGTGTTATAAGTGATTTGCCTCAGGTGCACTGTGGAGTGGGTCAGACTGTTTTTAATGCAGGCTAGCTGTTACCGTAGAAATGCGCTAGCCTAGCACTAGCCTAGGCCACTAAACTCTTCAAATATAAGGACTGCATGAATTTAAAGAAATTATATCTCTAGAAATCAACAACACTCTGGATAACTAGGAAATGAGGCCCAATGTCAAAAATCCTGAAATATCCCTTTAAACTATGGGATTATGTAGGAAACAAAAAAGGGTGAAATGACTCATGTTTTAAATTCTTCAAAATTGCCACCCTTTATTCTTGGCATTTTCTCAATGAGCTTCATAAGATCGTCCCTGAATTGGTTTTGAACCGTCTGTGAAGTGAAAAACATTTTATGGTGACGACATCGCGAAGCTCATTTGGAAAATGTCAAAAGTGTGTAAAGCAGTGATCAAAGCAAGCGGCCATTTTGAATAATCTATTTCAACTTTTTGTTTGAAGAATAATTCAATACGTGTTCATTCATAAATTCATGTCTTCAGGGAGAATCTACAAAAGCATTTCCAAACCTTTGACGGACACTGTAATTTAGTAGTACAATTGTGTTTATTTATCAGAAATCAACATAGTTACAGCACTGGTTGGGCCTTTCAACACGATTTACAAATGCATAATAAAATGCAGTACAAAAAGTCACCAAATACTGTATCTTACATCATTAGTAGTAGTAGTTTAGTTTATTTGAGCAGTTAACATTTCCCTTTCTCCAAAATTTCACAGTCATACAGTTTATGGAAGCTCTAAGGGAGTAGACTCACTACCCCTTGTTAATGTCGATTACATTTGCATTTTATTCATTGTTGTGCACATTATTTGCCAATAGACTTCCAGTGCCCGACACCTGCCCTGACTGAGACGCTTATCCCAATGCCCGCACTTCAAAAGGCTTGACTTATCAATAATCAAAGCAACACCCTAAAAAAGATCGTACACTCTCATGTTCAGAT
>VHKM01000152.1:0-107706 GCA_007210695.1 Neogobius melanostomus
AATAATCATATGCCTCTCTGGTCTCTACCTACCAGGACTCTGCTCTTCATTCACGCCAAAGCGAAACTCGTTGCCTACAATCCCAATCCCGACTGACGTTACAGCGGCTCAACAAAACAATAACTATCTGAGTGATTCAAAGGCCCACCGAGCTTATTCTGTAAGTTTTCAGGTACTTGAACTACCGTGGAACAGCACGGGAATATAGCAATCAGCGTCTAAAAGCTGCTCTTGACGTTAAAAGTGCAGTGTCCAAAAGTGTTAATTGATGAGATCTGCACTCGCCAGTAGGTTTATACTTGTGATCAGAGAAACAGCGTACATGTCAGTAGATGATCCACCGCCCGTCTGCTTGTCACATGCTGTTGCCCCTCCTCTCTGCGCCGGGTCTCGGTAAACCCTCCTTCGCCTCTGTTTAAGGTAAATCTCAATAAGTTATTTAGCATGTCCTATATATGTTGCATGGAGGCGTGAGGGGGCGGGACGTGAGGGTATGTGCGCGATATTTTGCTCAGGTGGATCAGTGAGAGGAATTTACGTGTGCTGACGCGTACGAGAGGGTTTAATAAATACTATAGTTTTCTCTCCCGTACGTGCAAGTTTGGGTTTTGCTCGTACGGACTTCTTACAGTTTTACAAAGAACCCCAGATCTTAACCCATTGAGCATATTGGGATGTCTGGAGAAGGCTTTACGCAGTGGTACACTCTACCATATCAACACAAGTTTTTCTTGTGGAAAACAAATGCAACACTGGATCTTTTGACATCCAGAAGCTGAAGCAAAGCAAAGGCAATCCAAATATTAGAGGCATGTGACTTTAATTCCTGGATCAGCTGATTGATGTTAATATAACGAAGTTGAGGAAATATATATGATAATAAAAACACCTGTTTACTTTGACGTCCCCCTAATCAGAGGAGTTTTAGCTTGTGAATTTGGATGGTGCAAAGAATGACAACTAACTAAACTAGAAAGGGCGATAGCAGTTAAAATGCTTTCCATCAGGACATCTTAGATACTTTATGTTGGCAGCGGTTATTTATGACTTTTAAATGAATTGGATTGAGACGGTATTTAGGAGCTGGAAAACAGAGCTTGTTCTCCTGTGATCTCGATTAATGGAGAAGCAGTTTTTATGGACTCGCCTCTGATTTACTAATGGAATTGAGTTTATCATAAGAAGAGACATGGTGTATGATTTGTTGTACACTGTATGGAAATTCGCTCTGCTAGTGACTCCGAAATCCTTCAACACACTGAAAGAAAACTCTGGATCAATATTTCAAACACAGACCTTCTTTCTGTGAGTGAAAATAACGCAAGAACGAGACGGAGGATATCTCTTCAGTTTTGGAATAAGTTAATTAGTGAAAAATCCTATTTTTGCGGTCCAACAAGCTAAATGTACTCATGTCCTAGAATTGATTTATAACTGAATCACTGTCATGGGAAACACAAGGAGTCAGAAATGATATAAGATTTCATAACAGAGAGATATTAAGTTGATTTAACCGGCTAAGTTACATTATCATCACTTGACTATATCCAGAACATAAAGAACCTGGAAAATAGGACCATTCTTAAATGAGATACAATTCTTAAAAGATGCCGAAACTTACTATATGAATTGACTTGAGTCGCCATATGAATTCTACGTATCTGAAATCAAGAGAAGTCTTCTTGTCACTTGATTTTATAGCAAATAATCTGCACTTAAGCAAAAATGCAATAAGAGGTTCAATTCCTTATCTAAAACCAACCACCCAAAACAGATTTAGTCCTTACTATTCAAGTACATCTACGTATCGTACTGTGACTAAAGTTCATTTGTAGTGGATAAAAAAGTTAAAATGAAATTATCATAATACAGCACAGTCTCCTGTCGCATTTCATACGCTTCTAACACCAACGGCTTCCCTTTTCTTTTATCTTCTGTTGTTCTTCTGGTGTTCCCATTCATTCGTCGCGGCCTTCCCACACTTGAAAGAGTCGGGACCCAAACGAAGATAAACTGGACTTCCTCAGGCGTTAGGTTTCCCTTTTTTATTTAGTTCAGCCAGCCAGGTGAAAAACCTTAAAAGGAGTAAAGCACACAGTACACCAGTGTCAGTACAGATGCTTAAATTGACTATGTACAAAAGAACTATAAATGGTTTTAATATACAAATTAAATACATCAAGTTTTTTCGAATAAATTACACATGAATTAACTTTAATGTTAAAGTATGCTTTAAATCATGTATCCAATTTTATCTTACCATTTATTTACATTTTTGGTAATTTTAGAACATTTTCATAGGCTCCAGTCCAGAAGCTTTACGATTTGGGGTAAAAGCTGAACTAGAGAAATTCACTCGTTTAAAGTGGGGGGTACCAGGTTAAGGCCTTACCTTCATTAACGAAAAACATCTCTTTGCATTTAAATATTGCTTTTTCTTATGTAATTTCTCTGCATAAGGTTAAATATCATCCAAACTAATTTAAAGGAGTTTAACAGTTCTATAACGATACAAAGGAATAGCTATGACCACTAGAGGGAGGCAGTGAGTAGCCTTTTAGAGCTTATAAAATTGAACTAGACACTCGGGAGCTGCACTTACTGTGAGAGCCGCAGTTTAGCATCAGCCACACTGTACTGGCCCTGGAACGGGTGTCTGCAACGAGAGAAAACGCCAAAATTACATTTGAATGAACGCAAATGTCTTTGCCGTTGTGATGTTGTGATGAGGTTTGTTTCTTCTTTAGTTCCCGTTCCTGTTTTATTGGGATGAGATGCTTCACAAAAGTCACCCTTTCATTCTTTTTATATTTAAGGTGAGACGCTGCAGGTGAAAACAATTACATTCAGAGATATCAATATGAATCCTTTGCTGTAGATTTGTGACATAAAATGAGAAAAAATGTATTGCAAGTTTTCTGTCATTTTGTGTTTCATATAAAAATAAGTAATGGGAATTTCAGCACTAATTCGCTTCTGCAACATCAAAAGATCCAGTGTTGCGTTAATTTGTCACCAAGATGTTGTAATTAACACTAACATTTTCAGCACATTATCCAGTAAATGTACCCACTGAAAAGTAAATAGGTTTACAGTGGATGGTTTTTATTTTACAGTGAATAAATAAAACCTAAGACATACTTACATTTACAAACAGGTTTACGCCGTTCATATTCAATAAACTAAGTAAGTCGTGCCCCTAGAGGCCATAAGCGCCACTGCAGGTGTCGTAGCAAGTTGCGGTATTTTACTCATTAATTGTCCGTGAGAGTAAATACTACGCTGACAGAAAAGACAAAGGGACAGAGGGATATTGTACATCCAATTACACAATGGAGGTCATTGTTTTCACTCAAACTTGGCTGTAAATACTGTTAAGTGGTGCTAGCCTGCAGTTAGCTTTGCCCGTTAGCCTGTTAGCTTCACCTAAGCACCATCTTATTCATTAGTTCAACTTTCTTTCTGCCTAACTATTAACGGACAAAACACTTAGAAGGTGTGTATTTAGTTATATTCTTGTAATGTTGCAAGTACCTGCTGAGCTAAACAATGAGACGAGCTGTGTGCTTTTATTTGGCGTGCTGGATCGAAACAGGAAGTCACTTCTTGGGCGGCGTTATGATTTGAAGTTATGTCAATTGTGGTTTTCTGGCCAGAGACACCAGGGGGAGATGAAAGATCCCCTATTATCCCATTAACACTTGTATTACCCACAGAGGGACTACGGAAATATTTATTAGGTAAACAGGTTACTTAGTTCGGCTTTAAGAAAGTAAATTTAAAGCCACATCGCGTAACATTAAAAACAAATAATACAAACATTCATTTAATTATTTTGGGAAAAATGCCAATGTAGACAAATGCAGGTTTATAAACGTGTAAACACTATTTACATAAGGGGCTGGACCTGTTTGCCCTGGGAGATCCACCAGGGCTCATTCAGGCTCTCAACCCGATAAGCAATGAATTACCCATGGCAACGGCTCTAGAGACCTGTGGAACGCTCTCAGCTGTTTAAATGTGATTCTGTGATTACGTCACATTCTGTCCTTAAAGTGATCCATTCTCTTCCATGACATCACTCTAGTGTTAGCCAGAATCGTACCTCACTCATACAGACACTTACATTCGACAAGCAGCATTTCAAAGCATCTCGTCAAGTTTCGAAGCATTTGCCGAATTTCGTTGGATTTTTGCATCATTTTTGCATCATTTTGCCGCCTTTTCAGTCTTTTTCAAAGACACAAACGAACATGAAGCTCTTTGGAAAGAAGCGTTCGGCAGACGCCGCGCTCATACAGGAGTTACGCCTTGCACTCTGTTCAGCCGAACAGCAGGTGCAAAGCGAGCGTCTAGACAAGCCTCGTTAGCCCGGGATCTCTACGCAGAAAACTGCACTCACAGAGTCTCCAAGACGAGCTGGACATCAAGAATGAGACTCTGACGGCGATCAGAGCAGACGTTCAAGCTCTACAGGGCCAAAACGAGGGTTTGTACGAGGAGAATAACAGGCTTCAAGCCTCCGTGTCAGAGAGAGAAGCCACAATTCTCCTCCTTCAACAGGAAAACGAGAACCAAAAAGACAGTACAAAGATGGTTATCGTTGCCCTTAAGACAAACTACGGACAGCTCAGAGTAGCAAACGCGAGTCTTCATCAGAAGATTAAAGACCTGGAAGGCCAGGTCGGACAAAAAACGCTTTTGCTACATCGGCAGGACGAGGAGCTGTCCGAGAGTCGTCTCAAGTTAGAACAGTTAGCGCTGCTTGAGATGAACAACGCCGCCCTGAACGAGGACGTCCACCAGATGGAGGAGAAAATAAAGACTCTACAACAGGAGCAGGTGTCCATGAAGGCGGACAATAAAACCGCCAAGGAGACCATTTCTGCATTGAGGAAAGAGATTAAACTCCTCAATAAAGATTTGGACTCACAACAGAGAGCTAACCAGACTCTGCAGTTGACCTCGACAACAAAAAGGTCTCCTGCAAAAAGCTACAAGACCAGCTCCATCAAACGACACAAACGCTGATGGCGGAGCAACAGAAGAACCTCGTGCTCCAAGATGAAGTGACTGAACATTACGACAGCCTGGAGGAGAGCATGAGAGACAGACTCCACGCTCTCCAAGAGTCTAATCGTATGTTTGAGAGGTTTCAAAAAGAGACATTAGCAATGAAGGCGGGACCGTGACGAGGCAATGGAAGAAACGGACAAGTTTAGGGAAGAAGCAAGCGTTCTCCGTGGACAGGTTGAGGAACTGCATGAGAATATGAACTCTTCTGCAGCTGATCGAGAACAACTATGCTTAAATCTTCAGGACAAGTCAAAACAATCGGCCACTTTGAGGAAATAAACAAGTCCCTTCAGTCCGAAAAACACTTCCTCACAGAAGAGCTCAAGACGTCTAAAGCGGAGCTGGAGCTGGAAAAATCTAAGAAACTCCAAGAGCAGCTGCAGCCGAAAAACGGAAACCGACCTGATTCTTAAGAGACTCCAAGAGGAGACATTAGAAATCAAGGCGGCCCGTGACAATGCCATGGTGGAGGCCGGCAAGTTGAGGGAAGAAGCAAGCGTTCTCCAGGGACAGGTCAAGGAGCTGTATGAGAATCTGGAACACAGTGTCGAAGTCGTCGTGAATTTGAAGTTGGACAACGAGGCACTTATGAAAGGGAAATGATCCTTTTAGAGACAATCATGAAGTATGGAAGGCAGAGAAAGCAGCCGCACAGCAGGAGACGAACAAACAACAAGATCAGCTGAAAACCAAAGAGCCAGAGTGGAGCACAGCTCTGCAGGACATACGGAGCAAAAACAACGTCTGGAAAGACCACAGGAACCAGAGAGAGATGCCCAACGTTCAAGGGCAGAAGAGGAGTAATGGCTTTAACAGGAGACGCCAGGAGAAGGAGCAGGGTCAGAGGAGAAACGATCGCTGGGTCTGAGGAGGACAGATCTCTCTCACGAGGTCTGAGGAGGACAGATCTCTCTGAAGGTCTGAGGAGGACAGATCTCTCTCACGAGGTCTGAGGAGGACAGATCTCTCTGAAGGTCTGAGGAGGACAGATCTCTCTCACGAGGTCTGAGGAGGACAGATCTCTCTGAAGGTCTGAGGAGGACAGATCTCTCTCACGAGATCTGAGCAGGAAAGATCTCTCTCACGAGATCGGAGGAGGACGGATCTTTCTCTCCCTTATTTCTTTCCTGGGGCGCACACTGTCTTTGTGTCCTTGGGCAAGACACTTCACCCTCCTTGCCTCCAGTGTTTGATGCTGGTGTATGAATGAGTGTGAACGGGTAAGTGGTTCCTTGATGTAAAGCCTTTTGAGTGCCTAAGGCAAGTACAAAAGGTGATACATATATGTGACCATTTACCATTTCCCTTCTCTCTCTTCTTCCATTATTATTTTTCTGGGTGACAGCGGCGCTGGGTCGTCGCATGAGCGGAATGTCCTGTAGGCGCACACTGTCGTTGTGTCCTTGGGCAGACACTTCACCCGCCTTGCCTCCAGTGTTTGACGCTGGTGTATGAATGAGTGTGAATGGGTGAGTGGTTCCTTGATGTAAAGCCTTTTGAGTGCCTAAGGCAAGTACAAAAGGTGATGCATATATGTGACCATTTACCATTTCTCTCTCTGTCCTGTCTCTCTCTTCCCCTCTCTCAGGGTCCTGTCTTCTCCTCTGTCCTCTCCTCAATCATTCAATCACTCATCAATCAACCCTCTCTCCTTCATCCTCGCCCTCTCTCTGTCCTCTCCTCTCTCCCTCAGTCCTCCCTCTTCTCTCCTGAAAACCATCTTGTGTTACATCCACAGACCTCCTCTCTCTCGCCCGTAGTCTCCTTGTCCTCGAGCAGAACCTGTGTGTCCTCATCGCTGAACATCTCGCTCCTCAGATGTGGCTCTAACGCCTGACTTCTCCTCTCATCGCAGATTAATCTATTTCTTTCTCTCTGTTTCAGATGCCGGTCGTAGTATCGCCGTCTTCAGCCCTGTCCGTGGAGGAACCGAACTGAAGCAACCACAACTGGACGTTCTTCCACCACGGCCTACAGAGGGACTCCCATCAGCCCCCAAAACTTCCCCTCTCCCCCCTTATTGACTTTACTATAAAGAATACAAACACATGTAAGTCTAAGTGTGCTTTCTGATCATATTAATATAATATTTCTCAACTGAGGGCTTTACTTTTGCCTGAATGAATTACTTTGTCATAAAACACGGTTATATTAAGGTCTGAATCCTAGTAGAGACGGATTAGTGAGTAGCTTCATATTACCAAGAAACAACAACAATAATTACCAATATATCAACAGCATGAAACCATACATTTAAACCTGGCTCTGTCCTTTATTTAGATTTGGTCGTTGAAAATGTTTATGTGAATAAATAAATAAAATGACAGTGATCGACAGCAAATGTTTCAACTTGATCTCACTATTTTCCCCCCATATTCACCTCCAGTGTCTCGCCTCTAGAGGGCAAACTCACATTCATTACACCCATGAATGATATATGTCTCTTCATTGTCTTCTATAAATGTCATTAAGTGAGACCTAATAAAGTATATTTAAAACAAATTCAACTCTAAACTGGGGGTGCATTAGCATTAGCACACAGAGCAGATACTTTTCTTCAACATGTTCTGCATGTGGGAGTTTCATCTCTTAGATTTATTTTGCTGTCAATCCACAAAGATCCCACAGCTCAGACTTTAGTTTCTGAGGTGTGGAGGGTAAAGTGTGGAGTTATTCAGCTCCACCTCATTCACTCGCCAGGACAGCGGCGTTTCTCATTGACTCCTCATTCTGCCAAAGCTTGCACTGATTAGGAGAGTCACGCCCCCTTGTGGTGTAACACTATAATTGACTAAGGTACTTTATAGCAGAGGGACCAGCTGTGGTTTTCTGGTGTATTTGGCAATGATCTTGTCGCGCAATGATCCCGATTACTAACAAAAAATGTGACGATCAATTAATTGCCGCAGTTTTATCGCAATTAACGATAATATTGTTTATCGTCCCATCCCTATTGCTATGAGGCAAGACAGGCAGCTGCTTGGGGCCCCGTATTTATAAGCTTGCATCTTACCAATGGGCGAGGAACACGCTTCACTATGGTGCTTATGGTGGGGAGCAGACATAGCTGTAATATCACCCCCTAGTGGCCAAGGGCAACTCCAAGAGACACTTGGGAGCATTGATTCTAGCAGAGCAGGGCTTCCCGCCTTTTTGCCCTTTTAAGGAACAGGGTTCGTAGGAGGAGACAGAGCGGCCATTAAGTTTCACACATAACTCGGGAACCTTTACAATGAATGGGGCTGAATGCAACCCACTTATCTTTATTATATCTATGCAATGCATCTTATGCTTGATATACACAGTCTTCCTAATGACTTTGGTGCGGCAGTAACACCACCTCTCCACCAATGCTCTGTAGCACTATTTATCCCTCTCCTGCAGCTGCTTTAGTGAGTCATGGCTGTGTAATGTTAACTTATAATAAGCTTTTTACTCGGGAGTCCACCCTAAGAACCTCAGCCTTCTGTTCTGGGGGAAACTTATGCAGAGAACTACATTATGGGCATTGTGAGGTGACGTCCTCTCTCCCAGTGTGCAGTACACAGGATGGACGTCAGAGGGCCCCCTACTGACATTCATGCTTGGGCCCCTTAGTGCTCTTGCTACGTCACAGGCCACGTTGGGGAGATTTCCTGGAAATCTTCGGCTCAAAGCGACAAAACTTCAGAGAATAAGCCTCGTAAAAGGTCTGTTTGGTCTTTTTTACACTCTGACAAGATGTTAAGGGAGAAAACTAGCTAAAAATCTCAACATTGACCACTGTGCACGTGAAAAATCTATGTTTTCACCTGCAGTGTCTCACTTTTAAGGGATAGGTAAACAGTAATGCCCTCGATTACTTACAAAACACTTTGAATATCAACATTCCCCGTACCCTGCCGTGATGTGCGTCATCCCGGGTGCTTGTTGCTGATCCACACTCGATAGTTGTGTGTCATTCTCCAGGCCGTGACGAAGGGGGCGCCGTAGTCCGCCAAGAGACGCTCGTTATCTGGACAATAATAGAGCGGAAACACAAGATTTAATCACGAGAAATAATTAGATTGAAGCTACATTTACCCACAGAGAGAGAGTCAGAGAAAGAGCTGTGTGGAAAGATGGACACACCTTAAAAGGAGGATTAAAGACGACTTAATCATTCTGTTGGGTTTCTCTTTCTCAGTTTGGGTGTTTAATAAAGGCAGAAAGGCAAGATGCGTTTCCCTTAAACACACGCTCTAACATTTGTTTTGACGCCTTAGCTTTGCTTTCGCTGTGGCGTTGTTTCAATAAGCTTCTGCAATGTCAACAGATTCATCAGGAAAGAAGAAATCCATTGATGGAATAACCTGGTCATTCACGAGGTTCTCATTCTTTGGGCCCAGAATGTTGCTGAACAAAAACCTGACCAAACGGTTTGAGTCCGGTATTAGAAAAAAAAAGGTGCTACTGATATTGAAAATTAAAAGTCGAAAGCAGGGACCGAAAAATTATATCTTTAGAGACCAACGTTTGATGCTGTGGGTCCAGGGACGGCCTTAAAGGAAGTGACTTGGTTGTTTCAGCTCAAATAAATGATACACATTTTAAAGAAATCATCATTTATGGAATGAATGAACATGATTCACCTGTTCTCCGGTTCTAGACGTTGAATACTTTAATATAGGTATTAAGGCTGGGACAAAATATCGTATAGCAATACTTTGTGCTGCAATACCAAATCAAGTATCGCAACACTTTCAATACTTGTGTTTGAGGCATTTTTATCCTGCACTCTTTTGTTTCCAGTAACACCATTTTGTTACATTTTGTGTTAAAGCACTTTTTAATCTCAATAAATGTCATTTGGTTTATAAACTTTGGACACATGACATTTTAAGGTAAACACAATACTGATCATAATTACTTACTGTATCACAAAAGTGGATCGTCCCAGCCCTAATGGGTATCGTTCAAATATCAATATCGTAAACCAAGTATCGATAAAGTACAGTATTGAAAAATATTAAGCACCTGCAGCAGCCCAGATTAGAACTGTTACATCCAGGTAAGGACACTTTTTATAGACATTTACAGGGTTTACAGGTAGAAACAAATGCCCAATACTGTATTTTTATGCCACAAATGCAAAAATGTACATATTTGATTTTCTTAGGATTTGCAAACATTCCATCAAACAGAGGAATCAGGGGAAATTTAGATATTCAAAATCAAATTAGACAAAATAGGCAACTTTGAGTAAGGCTGTACAAACCTATGCTGTAAAAATAGTCCAGCAATGCCACTTTTCTTTTTAAAGAAACCTAGATTTAATATCAGTTTGAATCCAATAAAAGCTTCTTAATTAAGTGCCTTCATTTTGCACTTAAAACCCGTCCAAACCCTGATTTCTTTCTCTGTTTGACGTGAACATTGTCCTGTGGTAACTGTCGTCCTCCGCGGCGGGACTCACCCTGGTGCAGCGCCGACACCAGCAGCGAGTGCAGGTAGAGCGTGAACTGCGCTCGGATCCACTCGTCTCCGCCCTCCCAGCCCGTCCCGTCCAGGAACACGTCGTCCCGGTTCTCCGTCACGTGTTTGACCAGGTAATCCACGAGGCGGAGGTCAGCCGTGGTCAGGCTGAGCGCGCACCGCAGCTCCAGGTCCTGGGTCTGGATACGAGCCTCCTCCACCTGGAAGAAATAAAGGAGATCAGAAAGTGACATTGTGTTTGACTTAGTGGGAAATGGGAGAAAATAGGAGGGAAAAAATGCGACCATGATTCCTTCAGTGCTGCTGAGGCCATTCGTACTGTACCTCTACGATGGCGTCGCTGAGGTGCCGCTGCTGTCTGAACAGGAGGGTGGTTGCCCCGGTGACGAAGCCCCTGATGGAGACGTCGGAGAGCAGGTGGTGCTGCTGCAGAGCCATGTACGGCAGACACAGGTAACCCTTGGTGAAGATGGCGAGCGGCAGCCCGTACTGATCCTCCTCCAGCCCGGACACCAGCCCCGGCGTGATGCCCCCGGCGCCGCTCAGAGGCTGCGAGGTGATGGGCGTCCCGGCCGGAGACTCGAACACCTCCGGAGTCTCCGCGTGGTCCCTGATCTCGTCCAGGACTCCCGGGTCCAGAGTCTCCCAGTCCCTCTCAGAGTCCGGCGACGTCCGCGACGGAGGCTTCAGGAAGTTACTGTCTGAGGAACATTTGAAAAGAATGGATTTTTATAGAATGAAACGTTCTGGTGTCGAGTGATCCGACCCGGCAATGGTTAAGGAGAAGATCATGATTTAGACCTGGGCCTTATAATACAAAGCAGATTTTGAGGGTTAGTGAGTAAAGCCACACAATAACAATCTCATCACAGGAAGCCACAATGTTACAAAAACACTGAAGCCTTTCATCTGACTGAGGCGCCACTAAAGCCGACACTAATGTCCAGTTTTGTTATGATTTTATTAATTTTGTTCTATTCTAGCCGTGTTTCAGAACTCAATTAGTCTTTTTTAAGTCTTGTTTGAACAATTTGATGGAAAAAAAAAACGTTTTTATGGAAAGCACTGTGTTGAAATTATTTATTAAAATACCACAATATCATCACTATTACAATATTTCTCATGTTATGCAGCCCTATTAGTGAGGTAAAGTCAGCTGGATCCTCAGACCTCACACTGGTTCCCTAAAGTGGGGTCTGGAACTTGACAGCAAAAAAGCACAGTGTTTGGAAGAAAATGCATATGTATTTATTCATTAAATCCTATCACTCGACATCTGCATTTAGCTCGGTGTTAATTTCATAGACTAAAATATTTAATCATAATTTTAGTCAAAGTCATATTTTTGCAGACTAAACTTAAACTAAAGCTAAATTAAAAGTTGTTTTATTTTTTCATTAGGCCCGAGCGCCATCAGGGCTGGCGAAGGGGCTCTTGTAATCGTATAGAGTGCGCGGAGCGAAGCGCACTCCACCAAAGTGCGCAGGGCGCACAAAACGAGCGCAAAGCGCTCGCCTCCTCTCGAACACTCACTAACGCACTCCTCTCGTCGTGCATGTCCCGTGCACTTACATATATAATGCAAAAATCAACATTGTAATTGTACAGAGCCCATAAGAGTCAATGGGCGACTGAGAGCCCTGGGTCACTGACGGGCACTTCTTTCTTTCTTTCTTTCTTTCTTCTGTCGCAATTTTCTCCCAGTGAACATCGACGAAAAGTCGATTTTGGCCCAAAATTCAAACCCGATCCAACGCAACTTTTGACTATTTCCAAACTTTGAATTTTTGATTTTTTTTTTAACATTGCGAGATAGGACTTGGCCAAAAATGAAGTTTGTCGTAGAATCATAAAAATCGGTACAGACGTGCATCATGACAAGTTGAGCAAAAAATATTATTACGGCAACACCGTCCGCCATATTGGGTGTCGGCCATTTTGGATGACAGCCCGCGAAGCGGGAATCCGCCTTTATTTTTCACTTCGTACAAAATCTATCTCCTCCTAGAGCGTTTATCAGAATGAGCTAATTTTGGGTGGAAAATAATCTTGAGAAGTAGAACTTTAAAAGTTATCCAAATTACTTTTCTAAGCTTTACGGTTTTTATGCGGCAAACAAAAAATGGCTCGCATCACATTTGTCCATTAGTTTTGTCGTATTTCAGATGATCGAAGGATTTTTGGTCAATCAAATGGCCATTAATGCACATTTTCAAATGTTCACTTCTCATATACCGTCAACGGCTGTAAATGTCTCTTATTTGACTGTTGAAAAATATAGTAAATTATTTATTATTCAAACTTTGTTCCACATGAATCTGTTAATCCACTTCAGTTCATTTTATAAAAAATAAAACAGCAGCAGGATTCACCTTTTAGACCAGAAATGTGTGTGTGTGTTTTATTAGGAGTTGTACGAGGAACAAGTGAAAGAAAGTCATGTCCGAACAAATCATGAAGCTTTTTATTTATTATGTGCAGAACAAACAGAGAATCTACTGTAGCAAGAGCAAAGAAATCAATACTTTACTGTTTACTGAACCCAAATACAAAGGAAAAACATATATAATGAAAAAGAGTAAATGAATAAAGAGTCACTGTCAAAAGATTTCCCGTTCTCCAAATCAGCACTTGAGGAAACTAGCAAAATATAAAGAAATAATTGTACTTAAAAATGATAATAAATGTGATAAAAGTAATGTAATCAACTGTTCTCACAACGACTGCATCATCTCCACAGTCGTATAGACTTTTCTCTCCCGACAACAAAAGAGTTTTACAAAATGTACAAAAACATAAGAGTAAAACTGATCCTCCAAAAGAATAAAACATAAACTGTAGTAAACTATGTGTGATTTTGCTGTAGAAATAAACATGATTCACAAAAACATAATATTTTCAATCAGAACTTTTCCCACTAACCACCTCTGATGAATGTTGAAGTAAAGTCTCATAATGAGCACAGTTTGGTTTTAACCTACATGTGTTTTGCATAAATTGACATATTTCAAACCACAAACTCAGTGATAAAACTCAATAAGACTCCTGTACAAGATCAGACAGAACCTTTAACTCCCGACCTCAGCAAAACAACCACAAATAATGGATTTATTTGAGTTTAAGGAAATGAACAGAGTCTCCATAGTAAGGATAAAACCTGACTCCAGCAAACAGCGGCTGAGTGAAGGTGGTCTGGACTCTGTGGAGGAGGCTCATGGTTTTGTCCTTAACACTGTAAAAGGACAGAGCCCCTGCGCTGTGGTCCAGGTAAACCCCGATTCTGCCAGAAATTGGACCTGAGACCTTAGACTGAACTCCATTAAAAAAAAATGAGTAACTGTTTTTATCACAACATAAAGACCAGGATTGATCATTGAATCCAAATACACATTCATTGATGGTTCCATGTCTCTTTATATCCCTGTATGACACTGCTATAAAAACACTGTAATTCCCGCTCCACTCCACCTCCCAGTAACAGCGGCCCGTCAGACCCTCTGTACTCAGGACCTGTACATGATTAACAAATCTTTCCGGGTGATCAGGATAACTCTGCTCATTAGACACAGTGGCTCTTCTGTTTCCATCTGACAGAGACAGTCGTTTGTTTGCTGTGTTTGGGTCCAGTGTGACGTCACTTGCATACCTGAGGAAGTCCTCTCTGGAGCGGGGCTCAAACATGGTAAACTCTCTCAGACTGAGCTGTAGTTGGTCCTTCAGCGCTGACACAGCTCTGGTCACATCCTCAAAGTCTGTCCTTGGTCTGGTCTGGAGCCTGGACTCGGTCTTCTCTGAGTCTGTGGACAGTGAGGGGCAGAGCAGGAGAAACTGGTTGTGGTCCGGTGTGAGGGACAGTGTGTCCAGCTCAGAGATGCTCCTCTTCAGCTCAGTGACGTCCCGCTGCAGTTGGTCCTGAAGCTCTTGGACTTGTTTCAGTTGGATCTGCTCCTCAGAGCGGATCTGCTGCTCCACTTCAGAGCGTCTCTTCTCCAGGAGAAGGGCCATCTCTCTGAAGCTGTCCCCACTGCGCTGCACTGCTGTCTGGGCAGAGCGGCTGATGTCCTGGGCCTCCTGTCGGAGCCTCTCCTGCTCCGTCTCTTTGTGCTGGAGGTTTTGTTGCAGCAGAGCCCTCTTGGCCTCCACCTGTTTCTGCCTGTGAGCCCTCTCTGCTGCAGAGGACACTGTGTCATGGCCCTGGTGCTGGTCCACACAGAGGGAGCAGATGATCTGCTGGTCTGTGCGGCAGAACAACTTCTTCAGCTCATTGTGCTCAGAGCAGAGGTTTTCCTGGAGCTTGTCAGAGGGCGCCACCAGCTGGTGTCTCTGTAGCACTGCAACATTTCGATGAGGCTGGAGGTGGGTCTCACAGTAAGAGACCAAACACTGCAGACAGGAACTGACCGCCTTTAGCTTCCTCCCAGTGCACACATCACAGCTCACATCTCCAGGACCGGCATAGCAGTAGTCAGCAGGGGGCGCTATGAGCCCTGTCGTCTTCAGCTCCTCCACTAGATTGGCAAACATTGTGCTTTTGGCCAGGACAGGCCTGGGAGTGAATATCTCTCTGCATTGAGGACAGCTGTACCTCACCTCTTGGTCCCAGTTGGTTTGAATACAGTCCATGCAGTAGCTGTGTCCACAGGGAAGAGTCACTGGATCCTTCAGTGTTTCCAAACAGATTGGACAGGTTAAGGCGTCTGCACTGAGTGCTCTCTGTGCCATCTCTGCGCTCGGTGAGAATGACTGTGTTAGTTTCACTTCTACAAACATGAAACCTAAGTCTGCAGTGGGAGGAGACAGGCTCCACCCCTGGTCTGAGCAGGACTGACTTTAAACTATTGTAGAAGCTGTTCTTATGTGTCAGAGGCTTTTGATTTGACTTGAAAATGTCCTTTATTTCTGAAAACCTTCAGCCTGACACTTTCTCTGTTAATGTCCCTCAGGATCTGGAGTTTGTTGATAAATGATTTTCACATAATGCAGTAATGTCCTAAAGAGCTTATTATATGAACGTGAGCTCGAGGACGGTTGTGATTAGAAATATTTCAAATGAAGGTGTGGCCTGATTTATGGTTAAACGTCTGAGTCATGAGGAAGAAAAACTGGCACAAAGGTCAAAGCAAACTGCCTTCAGAGGAGAAAAACTGATTTGGAGCCAGGACCAGATTTGCACAAACAAATGTAACGTAGCTTGATATTAATCATATTAATATCAAGTTTGAATAAATCTTCTATTTATTCAAACTTTTAAAGGTGTTTTAATAAACTGCAGATTTCTTTACAAAATGACATTCATTCATGGATTTACAAATTTAATTCACGCATCACAAACAGTCGGCTACATGTGTGTTTGTAATAAGCTTCATGCTGATTAATTATACATTTATGTAGCACAAATTACTGCAGACGAACAGAGACATTTAGGTAAACAACACGGAGAATGAAGTGGGAGCATCAGAGAAAGAATTATTCGTAATGAAAATGCCTCGTATGGAGGATTGAAAGTGCCACAATTAAATAAATAAATGCACCATTAAATAAAAACATCTGTCATTAATTAATTGAATGTTTCACTAATTTAATAAATCAATGTATTATTAAATGTGTCATTGATTAATTAAATTACCAATGATTATGTGTAAAAAAATATATATTAGCGACTTGTATCGAGCTTTATTAGTGATACAGAGATGTGCGTTACAGACATATTTTTTGCATTATTTATTTGTGTGGATGCATTTCTTTAAGACCTGTCCATACATTTTAAAGTAAGTTAAAATGAAGCAAAATCAACTGGATGTTATTCTTCTGGGATTCAGTTTGGAGAAATCTGCTCTAATCAGATGTTTTGAAGATGGAGTTTCCAGACTAGGATGGTTTGAACCTGCAGAATTTTTCAATCTAAACATATTTGAATGTGCTGCTGGTCATTGGTCAGTCTATTGGCCAGTGTAACGCCGACTTTTGAAAGCTAAGACCTACAAAACTCACCTTTCCATCACTTTTGTTGTTAAACAGGTTAAACACAAAGGGTGTGGGATGTGCTGGAGAAGGCTTTACACAATGGTCACACTCTCCCATCATCAAGTTGAATGAGAAAATCCGACTGCTGTATCGCCTGCACATCCCTCCAGGTACGAAATACTATTATTACTTCTTCTGCACCTACTACTATTATTGCTTTACTGTTATTTGTCACTACTTCTCACATTTATTTCCCTGTTCAGCCCTGACTGAGAGCGAGGAAGACCCTTCCCTTCTGAAAAGCTGCTGTCGTCCAATCGGCCGCTGTACGTGGCCAGGCCTGAGGCGGGTGAGGAGGTTATTCACTTGAGTATAAATACTATGACCGTCCCAGTTGTGCTCAGTGAGTGACTGCGGCCCGTTTCAGAGGAGACCGGAGAGGGGAAGTCCTACCAGGAGCAGCTGAAGCAGATGCTGAAGGATCTGGTCAAGGAAAAGGAGAAAGACGTGGAAAAGCCTCTGCCGCTCATGAATCAGGTTAGCGCTACACTTCATTACATTTCTTTCTACTTAGTTATTTGTTCCTGTAGAAGAGCAAAGGTTTAGGCTCCTCTGGTCAAAATGTCTGTAAATGTGAATAGTAAAGCAAAGGGTAGATGAAATTAGACATTGTATTTCAAATAAAATGCATTACATTTTCAAAATGACAGAAAAGGAAAAAAGGTCACAGCAGAAGTTTGCGTAACCTGCAGAGTAAATACTTTGTAGCCGCCCCAATATGGCAAGTGTCACAGCTTGTAAACACTTTGTAGGAAACTCTGACATAGAGTTTTTTCTAATTGGATGGAGGAGCATTTTTCAAGCTCAAATCAGAAAGTCATGTTTGTGGGGGGAGATCTTAATATCGACCTGCTAAATCCAAATAAACATAAAAAGACGGACGAATTCATAAATACTTTATTCAGTATAAGCTTGTATCCTCTAATAACTAAACCGAGTAGAATTACAACCAGGGGTTAAAGTGGGCGGGAACGTTCGGGAACGGCGTTCCCGCACCTTTGTGTGACCAAAAAAAAAAAAGTTAATGATTGCCACTTTGTCATTTCGCACACATGCTAAAGTCTGCCTGTGAGATAAATCAATGCAATAAATACTAGGTTGGGTAGTTTAATTATTAATTTGCTGAAGTTGCGCTGGACAAAAGTCCACTCTTCAGAATCTGGAGAAATAATCATAAGATCAGCAGCAGGTCAGTCCGCTCCTCATGCACGCGGGTTTAATGTGCCTCAATATAACAGCATTTATCACGAAATAATGAACTTTATGGACATAAACTAATCCATAAACGGATTCTACTCTTCCCAAGCTTTAGCCCACTTTTTATTTCGTAGCAATCAGCCTCATATTTTCGGTTTTACAGATAAATTTAGGAAGCATAATGAAGAGAGAAGGCTATAAACAGTGCGGCGTTACAGCGCTCGGTTACGGCGCAATGTCGGCCTTTTTCACAAAGTATTCCCTCTGATCAGAGCCTCTGAATCTGCCCGCGGTTTAAAAGTAACAACAGAGTCATGAATCCTGGATAAAGTTTAGTGTTTAGACTCGTGTGGAGCCTGTGTCTCCTCCTCACTGCTCAGCGCGATGAGCAGCTACAGACGGAGGAAGAACAGGGGCGGAGCTGACACAGGCAGCAGAGGGACTGGGGCCCCACAGCAGAGGGGCCCCACAGGGAAACACTTACACAAGATTTTGACAGTAAATTAAAACAATAAATAAATAAATAAAATAATAAAAGTCTATTTGCATCCATCCATCCATCCATCCATTTTCTTCCGCTTTATCCGGGGCCGGGTCGCGGAGGCAGCAGTCTCAGCAGAGATGCCCAGACTTCCCGATCCACGCACACCTCCTCCAGCTGTTCTGGGGGGACCCCGAGGCGACACCAGGCCAGCTCGGAGACATAGTCCCACCAGCGTGTCCTGGGCCTTCCACGAGGCCTCCTCCCAATAGGACATGCCTGGAACACCTCCCGAGGGAGGCGACCAGGAGGCATCCGGAACAGATGCCCTAGCCACCTCAGCTGGCTCCTTTCGACGTGAAGGAGCAGCGACTCTACCCCGAGCTCCTCCCGGGTAACTGAGCTCCTCACCCGATCTCGGAGGGTGCGCCCAGCCACCCTGCGAAGGAAACTCATTTCGGCCGCTTGTATCCGCGATCTTGTCCTTTCGGTCATTACCCAGATCTCATGACCATAGGTGAGGGTGGGAACGTAGATCGATCGGTAAATCGAGAGCTTTGCCCCCTGACTCAGCTCCCTCTTCACCACAACAGTGCACCGATCCGTCTATCGATCTCACGCTCCATCCGTCCCTCACTCGTGAACAAGACCCCGAGATACTTGAACTCCTCCACTTGAGGTAAGGACTCCCCACCGACCTGAAGCGGGGAAGCCACCTTTTTCCGGTGGAGAACCATGGCCTCAGATTTGGAGGTGCTGATCCTCATCCCGGCCGCTTCACACTCGGCTGCAAACCGCCCCAGTGCGCGCTGGAGGTCCTGATTTGATGAAGCCAACAGAACAACATCATCTGCAAACAGCAGAGATGAGATCCTGAGGTTCCCAAACCGGACACCCTCCGGCCCCCGGCTGCGCCTAGAAATTCTGTCCATAAAGGTAATGAACAGAACCGGTGACATAGGGCAGCCCTGGCGGAGACCAACACGCACCGGAAACAAGTCTGACTTACTGCCGGCAATGCGAACCAAGCTCCTGCTGCGGTCATACAGGGAACGGACAGCCCTTAGCAGAGGGCCCGGACCCCATACTCCCGGAGCACCCCCCACAGGGCACCACGAGGGACACGGTCGAACGCTTTCTCCAAATCCACAAAGCACATGTGGACTGGTTGGGCGAACTCCCACGAACCCTCGAACACCCGATGTAGGGTATAGAGCTGGTCCAGTGTGCCACGACCGGGACGAAAACCGCATTGTTCCTCCTGAATCCGAGGTTCGACTATCGGCCGGATCCTCCTCTCCAGCACCCTGGAGTAGACCTTACCCGGGAGGCTGAGAAGTGTGATCCCTCTGTAATTGGAGCACACCCTCCGATCCCCCTTCTTAAAGAGAGGGACCACCACCCCGGTCTGCCAATCCAGAGGCACTGTCCCCAACAGCCACGCGATGTTGCAGAGACGTGTCAACCAAGACAGCCCTACAACATCCAGAGACTTAAGGTACTCGGGACGAATCTCATCCACCCCCGGGGCCTTGCCACCGAGGAGCTTTCTAACCACCTCAGTGACTTCAGCCTGGGTGATGGACGAACCCCCTCCGAGTCCCCAGCCTCTGCCTCCTCATCGGAAGACGTGACAGTGGGATTGAGGAGATCCTCGAAGTACTCCTTCCACCGCCCGACCACATCCCCAGTCGAGGTCAACAGCTCCCCGCCCGCACTGTAAACAGTGTTGGTGAAGCACTGCTTCCCCTCCTGAGGCGCCGGATGGTTTGCCAGAATCTCTTCGAGGCCGACCGATAGTCCTCCTCCATGGCTTCTCCGAACTCCTCCCAGACCCGAGTTTTTGCCTCTGTGACTGCACGAGCTGCAGCACGCTTGGCCTGCCGGTACCTCTCAGCTGCCTCCGGAGTCCCACAAGCCAACAAGGCCAGGTAGGACTCCTTCTTCAGCTTGACGGCATCCTTTACTTCCGGGCGCCACCACCGGGTTCGGGGATTGCCGCCGCGACAGGCACCAGAGACCTTACGGCCACAACTACGAGCAGCCGCATCGACAATGGAGGAGGAGAACATGGTCCACGCGGACTCCATGTCTCCAACCTCCCTCGGAATCTGGTTGAAGCTCTTCCGGAGGTGGGAGTTGAAGACCCTACTGACAGAGGGATCCACCAAACGTTCCCAACAGACCCTCACAACACGTTTGGGCCTGCCAGGTCTGACCGGCTTCCTCCCACCCTGCCAGCGGATCCAGCTCACCACCAGGTGGTGATCGGTTGACAGCTCAGCCC
Source organism: Neogobius melanostomus (assembly GCA_007210695.1). Taxonomy (NCBI): domain Eukaryota; kingdom Metazoa; phylum Chordata; class Actinopteri; order Gobiiformes; family Gobiidae; genus Neogobius; species Neogobius melanostomus. The sequence goes on from VHKM01000152.1 coordinate 20,520, forward strand.
CTCTCTTCACCCGAGTGTCCGAGACACGCGGCCGGAGATCAGATGACACAACTACAAAGTCGATCATCGACCTCCTGCCCAGGGTGTCCTGGTGCCACGTGCACTTATGGACACCCTTGTGCTCGAACATGGTGTTCGTTATGGACAAACTGTAACTAGCACAGAAGTCCAATAACAGAACACCACTCGGGTTCAGATCGGGGAGGCCGTTCTTCCCCATCACCCCCGTCCAGGTCTCACTGTCGTTACCCACGTGGGCGTTGAAGTCCCCCAGTAGAACAATGGAGTCCCCAGTCGGAGCACTATCTAGTACCCCTCCCAGGGACTCCAAGAAGGCCGGGTACTCTGCACCGATGTTGGGCCCGTAGGCCGAGACAACGGTGAGAGACCTGTCCCCAACCCGAAGGCGTAGGGACGCGACCCTCTCGTTCACCGGGGTAAACTCCAACACGTGGCGGCTGAGCTGGGGGGCTATAAGCAAACCCACCCCAGCCCGCCGTCTCTCCCCGCGGGCAACTCCAGAAAAATGGAGAGTCCAGCCTCTCTCCAGGAGTTGGGATCCGGAACCCAGGCTATGCGTGGAGGTGAGCCCGACTATATCTAGCCGGTATCTCTCGACCTCCCGCACAAGCTCAGGCTCCTTCCCCCCAGCGAAGTGACGTTCCATGTCCCGAACGCCAGAAGCTGCGTACGCGGACCAGGTCGTCTAGGCACCCGCCTTTGACTGCCACCTAGTCCTCTCTGCACCCGACCCCTACGGATCCCTCTGCGGGTGGTGGGTCCACAGGAGGGCGGGCCCACGTCGTCCCTTCGGGCTGTGCCCGGCCGGGCCCCGTGGGCAGAGGCCCGACCACCAGACGCTCGCATTCGAGCCCCAACCCCAGGCCTGGCTCCAGGGTGGGGCCCCGGCTGCGCCATACCGGGCGACGTCACGGTCCTTGATATTATACTGTCCATATGAGTCTTTGAACTGCATTTCGTCTGACCCGTCACCTAAGACCTGTTTGCCATGGGAGACCCTACCAGGGGCATGAAGCCCCAGACAACATAGCTCCTCGGATCATTCGGGCACTCAAACAACCCCACCACGTTAAGGTAGCAGTTCACGGGTTGCCGTGACAGTAAATTAAAACAATAAATAAATAAATAAATAATAAAAGTCTATTTGCAGCTATCAAAATAGTATTTCTTCTTTCTTTCTTTCTTTTTTTTTTAGGAAAGTAATCATAATGTTGACAGTTCTGATTCTCATCACTGTATAAGGCTAATTCAAACAGCATCTTTTTGCCTTAAATACACCAGATTTCACTGAATTGTATCTGATTATTAAACAAAATTCCCGGGTAGGACTGGCTGTTGCTCTAATTTTCTGGGAGTATCTCAACAAGAGCACATATAAAGAAATCTTATTCTGTGAAATGGTTTAAAACTTATTTTTCAAATACATAAATTAAAAGTAATATAAAACACCTTCTGTTACATGTAATATACACACAGCCTTTCATATATCGACCTAATGTAGCGTTCTGAGTCTTCGAGATTAGAGTTCCACCACCTCCCAAAATCCACTTTAACCACTGGATGTAAAGAAGACGATCGTGAAAGTGGGTATTCCAGTTTTGTTATTCAAAGACGCCAAATCAAAGACTGACATGAAACTATGCTGTGAGTAAAAACCTTTTTGAGCCAAATCGCAGCACGAAAAACCAAGACATTTATCAGTTCACGGTGTCGACAAAGAAGTGCTACTGTATGTACGACGATGCCTTCTGTGCGTTTGTATCCAAATAGGAACAACTCTGCGCTTTATTTCTTATTGATTTGGGAAAGGATTCGGTAAGAGAAGACAAAAGCATTTCTTGTTTAAAGCCAATGATGTGTATTTATTCTCTGTAAATAAATAACCCCAGTTAAGTTATGGAAAGTGAAGAATTTAAAGATTAATTTATGTAGGAAAACCAAAGTGTCTTGATAGTTTATATTTACTACAAACTTAATAAGAAATAAAGCGAGAGTTAATGCCATTGTTTGTCGTAATCCTGCCTCATTTTGAAATCTGTGATCCAAAACAGTGTTCTTTTAATGATTTTTGTATCATTTCTGTTCTTTTATATGTTTTCACTCACAAACTAAACCAACAGACAATAAAATAAATAATATAGATATAAAGTTGAGTAACTTTTTTCTCGATATTTTCACAATGCGTTTGCACACACAGTCGTAAAGGGTTTTAACAAGTGACAAAACCTTTATACTATGACTATACTGCAGGTGAAAAGAAAAACCTTTACTGTAGATTACAGAGGGGGAAAGAATGTAAAGTAAGAGTTGGATTATTTATTGTTTTCATATAGAAATAAAGACATTTTATGAGTAAAAATGGCCTGTATTTCAAGGCACAAATCTGTAAAAATTCTAATTTTCCTCATACTGGGGAAGTTAAAGCACAATACAATTGGGAAAGAAATTAGTTACTAACAAATCCTTTTGGAAAAAAATAACAAATCTTGTACAGACTGAAACACTTGGAGTCTTTAGGGGCTTCTTTAGGGATTATTGTTGTTCCTAATGTAGTTTATTCAGTGAAATACTAAATCATTGTGTACATTGGACTATTTCTTTGTTTAACCTATTACCCCCGCCTTAACCGAGCACATTTTCTCCAGTTTGGCTTTACCCAAATCTAAAGCTTCTCGACTGGAGAGCAACAGTGTAATGTCTCATTTGAAAGCTAAGACCTACCTACGTTGTCGCCGGGTTTTTGTCACATTATTAGTGTTTTCTTTTTTTTTACGTGTTTTTGTTTTGCTTTTCTTGCTCTTTTCTCACTTTTTTGTCACTTTTTTGTTTGTTTCATCCTTGTTATTCTGATGCTTTTAGATTTGGGTAAAGCAAAACTGGAGAAACTGTCCTCGGTTCAGGTGGGGGTTAAAGGGCAAAGCCAATATTATTATCCATCAATTTGGCCCAAAAAATTTGAAAATGTATCTTTGTTTTGATTTGTTTTTCCAGCAGCTTCTCACCTTAAAATTGTGTTCGAGCGCAACTTTCTGAGGTTAATCTATTTAAAAGTTTCATCAAATGCCGATGTTTAGAAGTGGTTTATTTTAAATATTTAGTCTGTGGAGCTAATCACTGATAAACAGTAATCAGATTTCTTTCCTTCGGCCCTTAAACTATGTACTATATAAATGCATGTCCTCACCATCCTCTGCATTTCTTTGGAGATCTGGTTTCCTCCGAGGTGGTTGTAAACGGTCGGTCCGTCCAGTGTCCGCTGTTGTGCGTCACGAGTTCGTCCTCTGCCGGTTCATTTTGGCGATCATGGCTTTCTCCTCTTTCTGCAACAAAACAAAAACAAAAGAAAGTACCGTATTTTCCGGACGATAAGTCGCACCAGCCTTGGCGACTACCTGGCCATGGAGGTGTAACTGCACCGTTGACAAGCCTCTCCCGGCAGCACGTTGTTCAAGCAGCCATTTGCAAATTCTTTCCTCTAGCTGTGGCCATCGAGCTTTTAGCCCGCCATTAGGTTTTTATGTTTTCTTCATTGCAGTAAGAGTAACCTCCGCTTTTCGCCCTCACAAGTTTCTCGCCCACTCCACACTTTTTTTCTGCTGCTCGATTACCGGTTTTTACATGTTGGTGGTACAGGAGTAGCAGATAGTGGTACACAAGCCTAGAGCGCCCTCTAGCGGCTGTCAGGATGAAAATAACAAACGTGAAATTATACATTTTTATATATAAGTCAAACTATGAAAAAAAGTGTGACTTATAGTACGGAAAATACGGTAAGACTGAGAAAAAAAATGTGTAGGTTTAATTGGTTTTGAACCAGACCAATAGGTAAACAATGTGCAGTTCATTCACCTGTATTTACCTCCTGTCAAGGAAGTAAACGGGATTTAGACGGAAAAAATATGAATATATCGGTGAATTAACTGTCCATTTGATTTTATTGCCCTGACTGTTTTTCCATTTTAAACCTAGTATCTATAATACCCATAATAATATCTTTCACAAGACTGTATATATTCGTATATATATATGTCTCAATATCTGATTACAAATAAAAGTTTCATTTCTTTTCCGTTTCTTTTTCTTTCAGTCTGTTGTTGTTTAGAAACTCCAGGAATTTTCTGACATCGTTTACGTTTACGCATCACATTTGGCCATTAGTTTTGTCGTATTTCAGATGATCCAATGATTTTTGGTCAATCAAATGGCCATTAATGCACATTTTCAAATGTTCACTTCTCATATACCGTCAGCGGCTGTAAATGTCTCTTATTTGACTGTTGAAAAAATAGTAAATTATTTATTATTCAAACTTTGTTCCACATGAATCTGTTAATCCACTTCAGTTCATTTTATAAAAATAAAACAGCAGCAGGATTCACCTTTTAGACCAGAAATGTGTGTGTGTGTTTTATTAGGAGTTGTACGAGGAACAAGTGAAAGAAAGTCATGTCCGAACAAATCATGAAACTTTTTATTTATTATGTGCAAAACAACAGAGAATCTACTGTAGCAAGAGCAAAGAAATCAATACTTTACTGTTTACTGAACCCAAATACAAAGGAAAAACATATATAATGAAAAAGAGTAAATGAATAAAGAGTCACTGTCAAAAGATTTCCCGTTCTCCAAATCAGCACTTGAGGAAAACTAGCAAAATATAAAGAAATAATTGTACTTAAAAATGATAATAAATGTGATAAAAGTAATGTAATCAACTGTTCTTACAACGACTGCATCATCTCCACAGTCGTATAGACTTTTCTCTCCCGACGACACAAGACTTTTACAAAAAACAAAAAACATAACAGTCAAAACTGATCCTCCAAAAGAATAAAACAGAAACTGTAGTAAACTATGTGTGATTTTGCTGTAGAAATAAAACATGATTCACAAAAACATAATATTTTCAATCAGAACTTTTCCACTAACCACCTCTGATGAATGTTGAAGTAAAGTCTCATATTGAGCACAGTTTGGTTTTAACCTACATGTGTTTTGCATAAATATATATTTCAAACCACAAACTCAGTGATAAAACTCAATAAGACTCCTGTACAAGATCAGACAGGACCTTTAACTCCCGACCTCAGCAAAACAACCACAAATAATGGATTTATTTGAGTTTAAGGAAATGAACAGAGTCTCCATAACCAATCCAGAATCCACCAAACAGTGGCTGAGTGAAGGTGGTCTGGACTCTGTGGAGGAGGCTCATGGTTTTGTCCTTAACACTGTAAAAGGACAGAGCCCCTGCGCTGTGGTCCAGGTAAACCCCGATTCTGTCTGAAATTGGACCTGAGACCTCAGACTTAACTCTATTAAAATAAAATGAGCAACTGTCTTCATCACAACGTAAAGCCCAGGATTTATCATTGTTTCCAAATACACATTCATTGCCGATTCCATCTCTCTTTATATCCCTGTATGACACTGCTATATCAACCAGTACTTCCCGCTCCACTTCACCTCCCAGTAACAGCGGCCCGTCAGACCCTCTGTACTCAGGACCTGTACATGATAAACAAATCTGTCCGGGTGATCAGGATAACTCTGCTCTTTAGACTTAAATGTTGCTCTTCTATTTCCATCAGACAGAGACAGTAGTTTGTTTGCTGTGTTTGGGTCCAGTGTGACGTCACTTGCATACCTGAGGAAGTCCTCTCTGGAGCGGGGCTCAGGCTCAAACATGGTAATCTCTCTCAGACTGAGCTGTAGTTGGTCCCTCAGCGCTGACACAGCTCTGGTCACATCCTCAAAGTCTGTCCTTGGTCTGGTCTGGAGCCTGGACTCGGTCTTCTCTGAGTCTGTGGACAGTGAGGGGCAGAGCAGGAGAAACTGGTTGTGGTCCGGTGTGAGGGACAGTGTGTCCAGCTCAGAGATGCTCCTCTTCAGCTCAGTGACGTCCCGCTGCAGTTGGTCCTGAAGCTCTTGGACTTGTTTCAGTTGGATCTGCTCCTCAGAGCGGATCTGCTGCTCCACTTCAGAGCGTCTCTTCTCCAGGAGAAGGGCCATCTCTCTGAAGCTGTCCCCACTGCGCTGCACTGCTGTCTGGGCAGAGCGGCTGATGTCCTGGGCCTCCTGTCGGAGCCTCTCCTGCTCTGTCTCTTTGTGCTGGAGGTTTTGTTGCAGCAGAGCCCTCTTGGCCTCCAGCTGTTTCTGTCTGTGAGCCCTCTCTGCTGCAGAGGACACTGTGTCATGGCCCTTGTGCTGGTCCACAGAGCAGAGGGAGCAGATGACCTGCTGGTCTGTGCGGCAGAACAACTTCTTCAGCTCATTGTGCTCAGAGCAGAGGTTTTCCTGGAGCTTGTCAGAGGGCGCCACCAGCTGGTGTCTCTGTAGCACTGCAACATTTCGATGAGGCTGGAGGTGGGTCTCACAGTAAGAGACCAAACACTGCAGACAGGAACTGACCGCCTTTAGCTTCCTCCCAGTGCACACATCACAGCTCACATCTCCAGGACCAGCATAGCAGTGGTCAGCAGGGGGCGCTATGAGCCCTGTCGTCTTCAGCTCCTCCACTAGATTGGCAAACATTGTGTTTTTGGCCAGGACAGGCCTGGGAGTGAATATCTCTCTGCATTGAGGACAGCTGTACCTCACCTCTTGGTCCCAGTTGGTTTGAATACAGTCCATGCAGTAGCTGTGTCCACAGGGAAGAGTCACTGGATCCTTCAGTGTTTCCAAACAGATTGGACAGGTTAAGGCGTCTGCACTGAGTGCTCTCTGCGCCATCTCTGCGCTCGGTGAGAATGACTGTGTTAGTTTCACTTCTACAAACATGAAACCTAAGTCTGCAGTGGGAAGAGCCAGGCTCCACCCCTGGTCTGACCAGCTCTGAGCAGGTAAGACAGTTTTAAACTATTGTAGAAGCTGTTCTTATGTCAGAGGCATTTGATTTGACTTGAAAATGTCCTTTATTTCTGTAAACCTTCAGCCTGACACTTTCTCTGTTAATGTCCCTCAGGATCTGGAGTTTGTTGATAAATTATTTTCACATAATGCAGTAATGTCCTAAAGAGCTTATTATATGAACGTGAGCTCGAGGACGGTTGTGATTAGAAATATTTCAAATGAAGGTGTGGCCTGATTTATGGTTAAACGTCTGAGTCATGAGGAAGAAAAACTGGCACAAAGGTCAAAGCAAACTGCCTTCAGAGGAGAAAAACTGATTTGGAGCCAGGACCAGATTTGAACAAACAAATGTAACGTAGCTTGATATTAATCATATTAATATCAAGTTTGAATAAATCTTCTATTTATTCAAACTTTTAAAGGTGTTTTTAATAAACTGCAGATTTCTTTACAAAATGACATTCATTCTGGATTTACAAATTTAATTCACGCATCACAAACAGTCGGCTACATGTGTGTTTGTAATAAGCTTCATGCTGATTAATTATACATTTATGTAGCACAAATTACTGCAGACGAACAGAGACATTTAGGTAAACAACACGGAGAATGAAGTGGGAGCATCAGAGAAAGAATTATTCGTAATGAAAATGCCTCGTATGGAGGATTGAAAGTGCCACAATTAAATAAATAAACACACCATTAAATAAATACATCTGTCATTAATTAATTGAATGTTTTACTAATTTAATAAATCAATGTATTATTAAATGTGTCATTGATTAATAAATTACCAATGATTATGTGTAAAAATATATATATTAGCGACTTGTATCGAGCTTTATTAGTGATACAGAGATGTGCGTTGCAGACATATTTTTTGCATTATTTGTGTGGATGCATTTCTTTAAGACCTGTCCATACATTTTAAAGTAAGTTAAAATGAAGCAAAATCACTGGATGTTATTCTTCTGGGATTCAGTTTGGAGAAATCTGCTCTAATCAGATGTTTTGAAGATGGAGTTTCCAGACTAGGATGGTTTGAACCTGCAGAATTTCCCAATCTAAACATATTTGAATGTGCTGCTGGTCATTGGTCAGTCTATTGGCCAGTGTAACGCCGACTTTTGAAAGCTAAGTACAAAACTCACCTTTCCATCGCTTTTGTTGTTAAACAGGTTAAACACAAAATGTTGTACTTGTGTTAATGAATGCCCACCTGGAAGAGAATCACGTCAAACTTTGTCCGTTATACTGGAAAAAGTCACCCCTTGGATCTAACTAACTGTTATGAGTGTAGTAGTGTTTCAATCTTTCGTTTCTATACTTAATACAAATATTGTAGTAATGTGTGACACTCAAAGACGTGCACGCTCTTGTACGCTCATGCACGGACACCGGAGCGCACTGCCGCCGGCTGGGAGCGAGAAGCAGGAAGGATCCGAGCCGCTCTGTGCTTTTAACCAAAGTCTGACCAACTCCTGCAGAGACGGCGCTGAGGGCTGGTCCAAGGCACAAGTCCATTCAGAGACGCTGCGTAATTACATAACCTCTCTCTCTCTCACCACCCGGACTCTGCTCTTCATTCACGCCCAAAGCGAACCGGTGCCTCAACCAAACCCCGACTGCACGTACAGCGAGCTCAAAAACAATAGACTATCTGAGTGATTCAAAGCCCACCGAGCTTATTCTGTAGTTTCAGGAAATTTGAACTCCGTGAACAGCACTGGGAAATATCACAATCAGCGTCTAAAAGGCTCTTCTTTACGTTCTAAAAGTGCATTCCAAAAGTGTTATTGATGAGACACTGCACTCTGCCAGTAGGTTATACTTGTGATCAGAGAAACAGCGGTAACATGTCAGTAAAGATCCACCCGGCCTCTGCTGTCACTGCTGTGGCCCCTCCCTCTCTGCTCCCAGGGTCTCGGTAAAACCCTCTCATTATCGCCTCATGTTTAGGTAAATCTCATAAGGTACTTTGCATGTCCTTATATGGTGACATGGAGGCGTGGAGGGGGCGGGACGTGAGGAGGGGTCATGTGCGCATATTTCTGCTCCAGGTGGAATCAGTGAAGAGAAGTTTACGTGGTGCTGCGCATACGGAGGGTTTTATAAATCCCTTTTTTTCTCCGTACGTGAAGTTTGGTTTTGCTCGTACGGACTCTTACAGTTTTCAAATGAGACCCAGATCTTAACCCCATTGAGGATATTTGGGATGTGCTGGAGAAGGCTTTACGCAGTGGTCACACTCTCCCATCATCAACACAAGCTCTTGGTGAAAAACAAATGCACACTGGATCTTTTGACATCGCAGAAGCTAAAGCTAAAGGCAACCAAATATTAGAGCATGTGACTTTAATTCCTGGATCAGGCATTGCATGTTAAGTATAAGGCATTGAGGAAAATATATAATAAAACAACCTGTTACTTGCCGTCCCCCTAATCAGGGAGTTGCTTTGAGATCTGGATGTGATAATTGCTACACTAAGATGGCAGATAGCAGGTTAATGCTTTTCCAATGACATGTTAGACTTTAATTTTGGCACGGTTAATTTAATGACTTTTAAATGACATGTGGATTGAAGGTTAGAGCTGGGAACAGGACGCTTTTCTCCTGTGTCTGATTATGGAGAATCATTTTTATGACCCGCCTCTGGATTTACTAATGGACATGAGGTTTACATAAGAGAAGAGACATGTGTAGACTTTGTTGTCACTGTAGGAAATCTGTCTTCTGCATATGACCCAACCTTCAAACACACTGAAAGAAACTCTGGCTCAATATTCAAACCACAGACTTCTTTCTGTGAGTGGAAAATAACCAGAACGAGACGGAGCAGTGCAGAACGAAGTGTGCTTTATTAGCTACTGATCCGAGGCCTGAGCACGATCCACTTTTCAAAAACAACCCGGGTTACATACAGCCTGGACGGGAGGAAGACTGCGGCTTTAGCTTCACTTCAGTTCATCCACAGAAATCCTAAAATCCTTCTCGTTTCGCACTTTCTCAAGTTTAAAGCGTTAGTCTTAAGGCACAAGTCGGCGCCGCTCGGGCCTTCGTGAAGTTACATAAATTAAATATATCATTCATAGTTGTATAATGTACAGTGAAAGTGAATTAGTCGGTTCGGGTCCAGCTGGTGAGGGAGAAAAGCTATTCATAGTAGAATCGTAGTATTTTAATGTATTTATCGTATTGATAGTTTCAGTGACGTATCGAAGGAACGGGCCACATTAACAATTACTTTTTTAGATGCATCACAACTGAATAATTATTAACAAAAAAAGGAATTATGAGTTAATTCTTCTAATAAAGGAATTTAGACATATAATAGTTATATTGATCAGTAGTGACACATTTTAAAAACAGAATTGTCCCTTTTCTGTTTGTAGCTAATGTTAAGTCTATGGCCAGTTTTGCTAGCGCCTTAGAATGGCGGAAACGTTCAATTGTAGCTTCAATCCTGAAAACAGACGAAAATGACTAAAGTTCCTAATGCGTGTCGTGAAAAAGGGTTTTAACGGGACAATCAACATTATTTAAATAGTTTCTAAACACGGCTTCGCAGATCTACTCGATGGACGTCGCCTGAAAACCGATCATTCCGCTCTCACATCCACAGGTGCACAAACAAAAGGAACACATTTAAAACGGTGCTACAGCTAAACTAAGAGCTACACATGCACTAAGCGTTGGTTTTGGTTGGTGAGGACGTTGGGTGTGGGTGGTTTAGCGGCCTCCTCGTGGGGCCGGGGGGTTTCACGGGGGTCTCGTTTAAACGGCCTCCAGCGTGTTGGCGGGGAGCATGCCCGTTCTTGGGCCGGTCCGCTGCACGGTGCGTACATCCAGCCCTCGTCGATGGCCTGGACGTTCACGATCACAGTCTCCGTCTTTGGAAGGAAACGCTCGTGTTTCGCGGCCGAGTAGTCGACATGGCGCGCACTGGGTTTTCTGGGGAAGAGAGAAGACGGTTTTTGTAAAGCGAACATGAATTAAGACAAAGCAGGCCGATTTTAAAGGCTTTTGTTGTGGATTATTGAATATAAGAGAAGTTTTCTGTCATTGTATGTTTTACATTAAGTTTTTTTATGAATAAAAAAGGCCAAAACTGCCAATATTCCAGTGAATCTAATCCTAGATCGAGCCAGGTTGAATTTTATGGTTTTATTTTGTGATTATATCAAAGATTTTTTCGAGAGGGGATTTGGATTTCTTCTTTAAGTTTTGAATAAGCCTATTAGTGAAAAATGCCTAGTTTTTTGCAGGTCAAAGCTTAATTTGAATCAGGCTAGGAATTGATGTTTTAATAAATCTGAATACACCATGGAAACACAAAGGAGTGACAGAACAGAATTATAGATATAGATTCATTACAGAAATAATTAACATCATTCCAATATTAACGCGGTCTAAAGTTTACAATTTTTAAATTAGATAAATTACTTAAAAAAAAAATGGCGCTTTTTTTGAATTACTATATGTTGACTTTGGAGTCGATATGAATTTACGTATCTGAATAAGAAAAGTCCTTTTTTCACTTGAAATTATAACAAAAATAATCTGAATTAAGCAAATAATGCAATATGAAGGTTTAATCTTATTCTAAACCAGACCAACCCAAACAGATTTTAATCTCTTAATTCAAGTACATTTATGGTTATTTTTTTCCTTAAGATGGGTAATTCTTTTCCAAGTGATTATAATTAGTCAATACTGTGGACTAAGTTACATGAGAAAAAATGTATTGCAAGTTTTTCTGTCATTTTGTGTTTTCATATAAAAATAAGTAATGGAATTTCAGCACTAATTCGCTTCTGCAACATCAAAAGATCCAGTGTTGCGTTAATTTGTCACCAAGATTTGTACATAACACTAACATTTCAGCACATTATCCAGTAAATGTACCCACTGAAAAAGTAAATAGGTTTACAGTGGATGGTTTTTATTTTACAGTGATAAAATAAAACCTAAGACAAACTTTACATTTTACAAACAGGTTTACGCCGTTCATATTCAATAAACTAAGTAACTCGTGCCCTAGAGCCATAAGCGCCACTGCAGGTGTCGTAGCAAGTTGCGTATTTTACTCATTAATTGTCCGTGAGAGTAAATACTACGCTGACAGAAAAGACAAAGGGACAGAGGGATATTGTACATCCAATTACACAATGGAGGTCATTGTTTCACTCAAACTTGGCTGTAAATACTGTTTAAGTGGTGCTAGCCTGCAGTTAGCTTTGCCCGTTAGCCTGTTAGCTTCACCTAAGCACCATCTTATTCATTAGTTCAACTTTCTTTCTGCCTAACTATTAACGGACAAAACACTTAGAAGGTGTGTATTAGTTATATTCTTGTAATGTTGCAATACCTGCTGAGCTAAACAATGAGACGAGCTGTGTGCTTTTATTTTGGCGTGCTGGATCGAAACAGGAAGTCACTTCTTGGGCGGCGTTATGATTGAAGTTATGTCAATTGTGGTTTTCTGGCCAGAGACACCAGGGGAGATGAAAGATCCCCCTATTATCCCATAACACTTGTATTACCCACAGAGGGACTACGGAAATTATTTATTAGGTAAAAGTTACTTAGTTCGGCTTTAAGAAAGTAAATTTAAAGCCACATCGCGTAACATTAAAACAAATATACAACATTCATTTAATTATTTTGGGAAAAATGCCAATGTAGACAAATGCAGGTTTATAAACGTGTAAACACTATTTTACATAAGGGGCTGGACCTGTTTGCCCTGGAGATCCACCAGGCTCATTCAGGCTCTCAAACCCGATAAGCAATGGAATTACCATGGCAACGGCTCTAGAGACCTGTGGAAGCTCTCAGCTGTTTAAATGTGATTCTGTGATACGTCACATTCTGTCCTTAAAGTGATCCATCTCTCCATGACATCACTCTAGTGTTAGCCCAGAATCGTACCCTCACTCATACAGACACTTACATTCGACAAGCAGCATTTCAAAGCATCTCGTCAAGTTTCGAAGCATTTTGCCGAATTCGTTGGATTTTTGCATCATTTTTGCATCATTTTGCCGCCTTTTCGTCTTTTCAAAGCACAAACGAACATGAAGCTCTTTGGAAAGAAGCGTTCGGCAGACGCCGCGCTCATACAGGAGTTCGCCTTGCACTCTGTTCAGCCGAACAGCAGGTGCAAAGCGAGCGTCTAGACAAAGCCTCGTTAGCCCGGGATCTCTACGCAGAAAAACTGCACTCACAGAGTCTCCAAGACGAGCTGGACATCAAGAATGAGACTCTGACGGCGATCAGAGCAGACGTTCAAGCTCTACAGGGCCAAACGAGGGTTTGTACGAGGAGAAAACAGGCTTCAAGCCTCCGTGTCAGAGAGAGAAGCCACAATTCTCCTCCTTCAACAGGAAAACGAGAACCAAAAAGACAGTACAAAGATGGTTATCGTTGCCCTTAAGACAAACTACGGACAGCTCAGAGTAGCAAACGCGAGTCTTCATCAGAAGATTAAAGACCTGGAAGGCCAGGTCGGACAAAAACGCTTTGCTACATCGGCAGGACGAGGAGCTGTCCGAGAGTCGTCTCAAGTTAGAACAGTTAGCGCTGCTTGAGATGAACAACGCCGCCCTGAACGAGGACGTCCACCAGATGGAGGAGAAAATAAGACTCTACAACAGGAGCAGGTGTCCATGAAGGCGGACAATAAACCGCCAAGGAGACCATTTCTGCATTGAGGAAAGAGATTAAACTCCTCATAAAGATTTGGACTCACAACAGAGAGCTAACCAGACTCTGCAGTTGACCCTCGACAACAAAAAAGGTCTCCTGCAAAAAGCTACAAGACCAGCTCCATCAAACGACACAAACGCTGATGGCGGAGCAACAGAAGAACCTCGTGCTCGAAGATGAAGTGCCAACATTACGACAGCCTGGAGGAGAGCATGAGAGACAGACTCCACGCTCTCCAAGAGTCTAATCGTATGTTTGAGAGGTTTCAAAAAGAGACATTAGCAATGAAGGCGGACCGTGACGAGGCAATGGAAGAAACGGACAAGTTTAGGGAGAAGCAAGCGTTCTCCGTGGACAGGTTGAGGAACTGCAGAGAATATGAACTCTTCTGCAGCTGATCGAGAACAACTATGCTTAAATCTTCAGGACAAAGTCAAAACAATCGGCCACTTGAGGAAATAAACAAGTCCTTCAGTCCGAAAACACTTCTCACAGAAGAGCTCAAGACGTCTAAAGCGGAGCTGGAGCTGGAAAAATCTAAGAAACTCCAAGAGCAGCTGCAGCCGAAACGGAAACCGACCTGATTCTTAAGAGACTCCAAGAGGAGACATTAGAAATCAAGGCGGCCCGTGACAATGCCATGGTGGAGGCCGGCAAGTTGAGGGAAGAAGCAAGCGTTCTCCAGGGACAGGTCAAGGAGCTGTATGAGAATCTGGAACACAGTGTCGAAGTCGTCGTGAATTTGAAGTTGGACAACGAGGCACTTATGAAAGGGAAAATGATCCTTTAGAGACAATCAGAAGTATGAGAAGGCAGAGAAAGCAGCCGCACAGCAGGAGACGAACAACACAACAAGATCAGCTGAAAACCAAAGAGCCAGAGTGGAGCACAGCTCTGCAGGACATACGGAGCAAAAACAACGTCTGGAAAGACCACAGGAACCAGAGAGAGATGCCCAACGTTCAAGGGCAGAAGAGGAGTAATGCTTTAACAGGAGACGCCAGGAGAAGGAGCAGGGTCAGAGGAGAAACGATCGCTGGGTCTGAGGAGGACAGATTCTCTCACGAGGTCTGAGGAGGACAGATCTCTCTAGAGGTCTGAGGAGGAAAGATCTCTCTCACGAGGTCTGAGGAGGACGATCTCTCATTGAAGGTTCTGAGGTTAGGAGGAAGATCTCTCACGAGGTTGAAAATCTAGAGTGAGGAAAGATCTCTCTGAAGGTCTGAGGAGGAACAGATCTCTCTCACGAGATCTGAGAGGAAAGATCTCTCTCACGAGATCGGAGGAGGACGGATCTTTCTCTCCCTTATTTCTTTTCCTGGGGCGCACACTGTCTTTGTGTCCTTGGGCAAGACACTTCACCCTCCTTGCCTCCAGTGTTTGATGCTGGTGTATGAATGAGTGTGAACGGGTGAGTGGTTCCTTGATGTAAAGCCTTTTGAGTGCCTAAGGCAAGTACAAAAGGTGATACATATATGTGACCATTTACCATTTCCCTTCTCTCTCTTCTTCCATTATTTATTTTCTGGGGTGAAGCGGCGCTGGGTCGTCGCATGAGCGGAATGTCCTGTAGGCGCACACTGTCGTTGTGTCCTTGGGCAAGACACTTCACCCGCCTTGCCTCCAGTGTTTGACGCTGGTGTATGAATGAGTGTGAATGGGTGAGTGGTTCCTTGATGTAAAGCCTTTTGAGTGCCTAAGGCAAGTACAAAAGGTGATGCATATATGTGACCATTTACCATTTCTCTCTCTGTCCTGTCTCTCTCTTCCCCTCTCTCAGGGTCCTGTCTTCTCCTCTGTCCTCTCCTCAATCATTCAATCACTCATCACTCAATCAATCCTCTCTCCTTCATCCTCGCCCTCTCTCTGTCCGGTCCTCTCCTCTCCTCTTCCTCCTCCTCTTCTCTCCTGAAACCATCTCGTGTTACATCCACAGACCTCCTCTCTCTCGCCGTAGTCTCCTTGTCCTCGAGCAGAACTGTGTGTCCTCATCGCTGAACATCTCGCTCCTCAGATGTGGCTCTAACGCCTGACTTCTCCTCTCATCGCAGATTAATCTATTTCTTTCTCTGTGTTTCAGATGCCGGTCGTAGTATCGCCGTCTTCAGCCCTGTCCGTGGAGGAACCGAACTGAGCAACACAACTGGAGTTTTCCACCACGGCCTACAGAGGGACTCCATCAGCCCCCGAAACTTCCCCTCTCCCCCTTATTGACTTTAATATAAGAATACAAACAATATAAGTCTAAGTGTGCTTTCTGATCATTATATAATATTTCTCAACTGAGGGCTTTACTTTTGCCTGAATGAAATACTTTGTCATAAACACGGTTATATTAAGGTCTGAATCCTAGTAATCCTGTCCTTTATTTAGATTTTGGTCGTTGAAATGTTTATGTGAATAAATAAATAAATGACAGTGATCGACAGCAAATGTTTCAACTTGATCTCACTATTTTCCCCCCATATTCACCTCCAGTGTCTCGCCTCTAGAGGGCAAACTCACATTCATTACACCCATGAATGATATATGTCTCTTCATTGTCTTCTATAATGTCATTAAGTGAGACCTAATAAGTATATTTAAAACAAATTCAACTCTAAACTGGGGGTGCATTAGCGTTGGCACACAGAGCAGATACTTTTCTTCGACATGTTCTGCATGTGGGAGTTTCATCTCTTAGATTTATTTTGCTGTCAATCCACAAAGATCCACAGCTCAGACTTTAGTTTCTGAGGTGTGGAGGGTAAGTGTGGGTTATTCAGATCCACTTCATTCACTCGCCAGGACAGCGGCGTTTCTCATTGACTCCTAATTCTGCCAAAGCTTGCACTGATTAGGAGAGTCGCGCCCCTTGTGGTGTAACACTATAATTGACTAAGGTACTTTATAGCAGAGGGACCAGCTGTGGTTTTCTGGTGTATTTGGCAATTATCTTGTCGCGCAATGATCCCGATTACTAAAAAAAATGTGACGATCAATTAATTGCCGCAGTTTTAATCGCAATTAACGATAATATTGTTTATCGTCCATCCCTATTGCTATGAGGCAAGACAGGCAGCTGCTTGGGGCCCCGTATTTATAAGCTTGCATCTTACCAATGGGCGAGGAACACGCTTCACTATGGTGCTTATGGTGGGGAGCAGACATAGCTGTAATATCACCCCTAGTGGCCAAGGGCAACTCCAAGAGACACTTGGAGCATTGATTCTAGCAGAGCAGGGCTTCCGCCTTTTTGCCCTTTTAAGGAACAGGGTTCGTAGGAGGAGACAGAGCGGCCATAAGTTTCACACATAACTCGGAACCTTTACAATGAATCGGGCTGATGCAACCCACTTATCTTTATTATATCTATGCAATGCATCTTATGCTTGATATACACAGTCTTCCTAATGACTTTGGTGCTGCAGTAACACCACCTCTCCACCAATGCTCTCTAGCACTATTTATCCCTCTCCTGCAGCTGCTTTAGTGAGTCATGGTTGTGTAATGTTAACTTATAATAAGCTTTTACTCGGGCTCCACTCTAAAGAACCTCAGCCTTCTGTTCTGAGGGAATTATGCAGAGAACTACATTATGGGCATTGTGAGGTGACGTCTCTCTCCCAGGCTGCATCCGAAACCATTAAATTGTAGCCACTAAGTATAACACTAGCTACTAATCCTTAACCTTCATGGGGTCAACTGTTAGATCTCTATGCAGTTAGTGAACTTCTGCTTCAGCAGCATTTGCCCAATTCGACCGTCCTTACCCAGGGGAAGGGGAAGTGACATCACCAACAGCTGTTCTTCTTCTTTAAAGTTCAGTGCAGGCCAAACAAAAGTGCATACCGCCACCTACTGTATATGTCCAACAACAACAGTGTCCAAATAAAGACATTTAAGGTGGGAAAAAAAGAAAAGAAAGAGAAACATCCAAATGATCCTTCACATTTCCCTTTATTTTATCTCAACAGCTGTTTCATAAAGCTACAGTATGCAAATTAACCATGTGGCTTAAGTTTCTACTAAATGAAACAAAGCACAAACTACTTACTTACTTACTGAGAAGGCTCTTTAAAACCATGTGACTGAGCTGTGGTGACTCTAACATGTATTTTGTCACTTTTATAAAGTTTGGCTTGTGCAGAATCTTATTTTTATTTTTATTTTTTATCAAATGTGCACCTGTCAATCAACAGTGGTTGCGCATGAATCACTCGAGGGTGGGGCGAGGGGGGTGGGGAGATTGCCGCAGTGGCTTATGGGATGGCACATAGCTCCTAATCGCCAGTAAGTTAGCATCAGAGGTCCCTATGCTAAAGTGGCTATGATAGTTAGCAAACAGGCCACTTCCCCTAACTCCTTACTAACTGGCAGACCAATTCGGACGCATCTTATCATGGTGGACGCTGACGCACATCCGGTTTGGCGTAAGACCTCTTACCAATTTAGTGGTTTCGGATGGAGCACCAGTGTGCAGTACACAGGATGGACGTCAGAGGGCCCCTACTGACATTCATGCTTGGGCCCCTTGGTGCTCTTGCTACGTCACAGGCCACGTTGGGGAGATTTCCTGGAAATCTTCGGCTCAATGCGACTAAACTTCAGAGAATAAGCCTCGTAAAAGGTCTGTTTGGTCTTTTTTACACTCTGACAAGATGTTAAGGGAGAAAACTAGCTAAAAAATCTCAACATTGACCACTGTGCACGTGAAAAATCAATGTTTTCACCTGCAGTGTCTCACCTTTAAGGGATAGGTAAACACTAATGCCCTCGATTACTTACAAAACACTTTGAATATCAAACATTCCCCGTACCCTGCCGTGATGTGCGTCATCCCGGGTGCTTGTTGCCGATCCACACTCGATAGTTGTGTGTCATTCTCCAGGCCGTGACGAAGGGGGCGCCGTAGTCCGCCAAGAGACGCTCGTTATCTGGACAATAATAGAGCGGAAACACAAGATTTAATCACGAGAAATAATTAGATTGAAGCTACATTTACCCACAGAGAGAGAGTCAGAGAAAGAGCTGTGTGGAAAGATGGACACACCTTAAAAGGAGGATTAAAGACGACTTAATCATTCTGTTGGGTTTTTCTTTCTCAGTTTGGGTGTTTAATAAAGGCAGAAAGGCAAGATGCGTTTCCCTTAAACACACGCTCTAACATTTGTTTTGACGCCTTTAGCTTTGCTTTCGCTGTGGCGTTGTTTCAATAAGCTTCTGCAACGTCAACAGATTCATCAGGAAAGAAGAAATCCATTGATGGAATAACCTGGTCATTCACGAGGTTCTCATTCTTTGGGCCCATAATGTTGCTGAACAAAAACCTGACCAAACGGTTTGAGTCCGGTATTAGAAAAAAAAAGGTGCTACTGATATTGAAAATTAAAAGTCGAAAGCAGGGACCGAAAAATTATATCTTTAGAGACCAACGTTTGATGCTGTGGGTCCAGGGACGGCCTTAAAGGAAGTGACTTGGTTGTTTCAGCTCAAATAAATGATACACATTTTAAAGAAATCATCATTTATGGAATGAATGAACATGATTCACCTGTTCTCCGGTTCTAGACGTTGAATACTTTAATATAGGTATTAAGGCTGGGACAAAATATCGTATAGCAATACTTTGTGCTGCAATACCAAATCAAGTATCGCAACACTTTCAATACTTGTGTTTGAGGCATTTTTATCCTGCACTCTTTTGTTTTCCAGTAACACCATTTTGTTACATTTTGTGTTAAAGCACTTTTTAATCTCAATAAATGTCATTTGGTTTATAAACTTTGGACACATGACATTTTAAGGTAAACACAATACTGATCATAATTACTTACTGTATTACAAAAGTGGATCGTCCCAGCCCTAATGGGTATCGTTCAAATATCAATATCGTAAACCAAGTATCGATAAAGTACAGTATTGAAAAATATTAAGCACCTGCAGCAGCCCCAGATTAGAACTGTTACATCCAGGTAAGGACACTTTTTATAGACATTTACAGGGTTTACAGGTAGAAACAAATGCCCAAATACTGTATTTTTATGCCACAAATGCAAAAATGTACATATTTGATTTTCTTAGGATTTGCAAACATTCCATCAAACAGAGGAATCAGGGGAAATTTAGATATTCAAAATCAAATTAGACAAAATAGGCAACTTTTGAGTAAGACTGTACAAACCTACGCTGTAAAAATAGTCCAGCAGCTCCAGGTCCTGGGTCTGGGAGCCTCCTCCACCTGGAAGAAATAAAGGAGATCAGAAAGTGACATTGTGTTTGACTTAGTGGGAAATGGGAGAAAATAGGAGGGAAAAAATGTGACCATGATTCCTTCAATGCTGCTGGGGCCATTCGTACTGTACCTCTACGATGGCGTCGCTGAGGTGCCGCTGCTGTCTGAACAGGAGGGTGGTTGCCCCGGCGACGAAGCCCCTGATGGAGACGTCGGAGAGCAGGTGGTGCTGCTGCAGAGCCATGTACGGCAGACACAGGTAACCCTTGGTGAAGATGGCGAACGGCAGCCCGTACTGATCCTCCTCCAGCCCGGACACCAGCCCCGGCGTGATGCCCCGGCGCCGCTCAGAGGCTGCGAGTGATGGGCGTCCCGGCCGGAGACTCGAACACCTCCGGAGTCTCCGCGTGGTCCCTGATCTCGTCCAGGACTCCCGGGTCCAGAGTCTCCCAGTCTCTCTCAGAGTCCGGCGACGTCCGCGACGGAGGCTTCAGGAAGTTACTGTCTGAGGAACATTTGAAAAGAATGGATTTTTAAACGTTCTGGTGTCGAGTGATCCGACCCGGCAATGGTTAAGGAGAAGATCGTGATTTAGACCTGGGCCTTATAATACAAAGCAGATTTTGAGGGTTAGTGAGTAAAGCCACACAATAACAATCTCATCACAGGAAGCCACAATGTTACAAAAACACTGAAGCCTTTCATCTGACTGAGGCGCCACTAAAGCCGACACTAATGTCCAGTTTTGTTATGATTTTATTAATTTTGTTCTATTCTAGCCGTGTTTCAGAACTCAATTAGTCTTTTTAAGTCTTGTTTGAACAATTTGATGGAAAGCACTGTGTTGAAATTATTTATTAAAATACCACAATATCATCACTATTACAATATTTCTCATGTTATGCAGCCCTATTAGTGAGGTAAAGTCAGCTGGATCCTCAGACCTCACACTGGTTCCCTAAAGTGGGGTCTGGAACTTGACAGCAAAAAAGCACAGTGTTTGGAAGAAAATGCATATGTATTTATTCATTAAATCCTATCACTCGACATCTGCATTTAGCTCGGTGTTAATTTCATAGACTAAAATATTTAATCATAATTTTAGTCAAAGTAATATTTTTGCAGACTAAACTTAAACTAAAGCTAAATTAAAAGTTTTTTTATTTTTTTATTAGGCCCGAGCGCCATCAGGGCTGGCGAAGGGGCTCTTGTAATCGTATAGAGTGCGCGGAGCGAAGCGCACTCCACCATTTCATTTCATTTTATTTATTAGGCAGGAAAGATTAAAACAAAATCGGGCCTGGCTCAGTACAAACTGATTTTCAGCAGGTTCCTGCTCTGCAGAACACACAAACACAGTATTAACATCACCACTCGACACAAAACATACTGTCACACATAAAAGAAGGAACACAATGGTGTGAGGCTATAGTGTCCGTCACTAGTGGTCACAACGATAGCTGTCCGTCAGATGTTTCAGCATAGTCTTTTTAAAAGGTCCAGGTGACTGTATGGTTCTTATGGTGAGGGGCATCTTGTTCCAGGCCCTGGTGAGCTCACAGAAGAATGAATTTTGTCTGTAGGTGTTCCTGTGGTGAGGTATGGGTAAGATTTGGTTTGTGGTGGATCTGGTTGAACGCTCGGATCGAGAGCTGGGTCTTGGAACCAGAACAGACATAGACACAGAGGCTGCGAGGTGAAGCTATGAAGCTTTCCCCACAGCACAGAGTGAGGAGAGTGAAGACGCAGAGAGAGGAGACTATGAAGTGCGGTGAAGCAGGGGCGGAGCAAGTCAGGGGTTGGGGGCGATTGGGAGGCACAAAATCTGGTGTCCCATTTATAATGTTAAAATGTAGCCTAATACATCTAAAATGCAACAGAAGGCTGGAAGTGGCATGTGATATGTTTAAATTCCCTTCATCCCTGTTAAAAGCTTCTCTTTTTTTGGTTGTGCTCCTAAGTTTTTGACTGTGCTCCTAAATTTCAGAATTAGGAGCACAAGCGCTACCAGGAAAAAAGTTAATTTTGAGCCCTGATACCCAAAATAATATCTTTCACATGACTGTATGTGTATATATACGGCTCACTATCTGATTCACCCGACACATAAAAGTTTCATTTCTTTTCTGTTCTGTTTCTTTTTCTTTCAGTCTGTTGTTGTTTAGAAACTCCAGGAATTTTCTGACATCGTTCACGTTTACGCATCACATTTGTCCATTAGTTTTGTCGTATTTCAGATGATCCAATGATTTTTGGTCAATCAAATGGCCATTAATGCACATTTTCAAATGTTCACTTCTCATAAACCGTCTGAGGCTGTAAATGTCTCTTATTTGACTGTTGAAAAATATAGTAAATTATTTATTATTCAAACTTTGTTCCACATGAATCTGTTAATCCACTTCAGTTCATTTTATAAAAAATAAAACAGCAGCAGGATTCACCTTTTAGACCAGAAATGTGTGTGTGTGTTTATTAGGAGTTGTACGAGGAACAAGTGAAAGAAAGTCATGTCCGAACAAATCATGAAGCTTTTTATTTATTATGTGCAGAACAAACAGAGAATCTACTGTAGCAAGAGCAAAGAAATCAATACTTTACTGTTTACTGAACCCAAATACAAAGGAAAAACATATATAATGAAAAAGAGTAAATGAATAAAGAGTCACTGTCAAAAGATTTCCCGTTCGCCAAATCTGCAAAATATAAAGAAATAATTGTACTTAAAAATGATAATAAATGTGATCAAAGTAATGTAATCAACTGTTCTTACAACGACTGCATCATCTCCACAGTCGTATAGACTTTTCTCTCCCGACAACACAAGACTTTTACAAAACACCAAAAAACATAACAGTAAAAACTGATCCTCCAAAAGAATAAAACAGAAACTGTAGTAAACTATGTGTGATTTTGCTGTAGAAATAAAACATGATTCACAAAAACATAATATTTTCAATCTGAACTTTTCCCACTAACCACCTCTGATGAATGTTGAAGTAAAGTCTCATATTGAGCACAGTTTGGTTTTAACCTACATGTGTTTTGCATAAATCGACATATTTCAAACTACAAACTCAGTGATAAAACTCAATAAGACTCCTGTACAAGATCAGACAGAACCTTTAACTCCCGACCTCAGCAAAACAACCACAAATAATGGATTTATTTGAGTTTAAGGAAATGAACAGTGTCTCCAATATTACGAATCCAGACTCCAGCAAACAGCGGCTGAGTGAAGGTGGTCTGGACTCTGTGGAGGAGGCTCATGGTTTTGTCCTGAACACTGTAAAAGGACAGAGCCCCTGCGCTGTGGTCCAGGTAAACCCCGATTCTGCCAGAAAGTGGACCTGAGACCTCAGACTTAACATTATTAAAATAAAATAAGTAACTGTTTTTCATACAATATAAAGCCCAGGATTTATCATTGTGTCCAAATGCACATTCATTGTCGGTTCCATGTCTCTTTATATCCCTGTATGACACTGCTATATCAACCCAGTACTCCCCGCTCCACTCCACCTCCCAGTAACAGCGGCCCGTCAGACCCTCTGTACTCAGGACCTGACCAAGATCAACAAATCTGTCTGGGTGATCAGGATAACTCTGCTCTTCAGACACACATGTTGCTCTTCTGTTTCCATCAGACAGAGACAGATATTTGTGTGCTGTGTTTGGGTCCAGTGTGACGTCACTTGCATACCTGAGGAAGTCCTCTCTGGAGCGGGGCTCAGGCTCAAACATGGTAAACTCTCTCAGACTGAGCTGTAGTTGGTCCCTCAGCGCTGACACAGCTCTGGTCACATCCTCAAAGTCTGTCCTTGGTCTGGTCTGGAGCCTGGACTCGGTCTTCTCTGAGTCTGTGGACAGTGAGGGGCAGAGCAGGAGAAACTGGTTGTGGTCCGGTGTGAGGGACAGTGTGTCCAGCTCAGAGATGCTCCTCTTCAGCTCAGTGACGTCCCGCTGCAGTTGGTCCTGAAGCTCTTGGACTTGTTTCAGTTGGATCTGCTCCTCAGAGCGGATCTGCTGCTCCACTTCAGAGCGTCTCTTCTCCAGGAGAAGGGCCATCTCTCTGAAGCTGTCCCCACTGCGCTGCACCGCTCTCTGGGCAGAGCGGCTGATGTCCTGGGCCTCCTGTCGGAGCCTCTCCTGCTCCGTCTCTTTGTGCTGGAGGTTTTGTTGCAGCAGAGCCCTCTTGGCCTCTAGCTGTTTCTGTCTGTGAGCCCTCTCTGCTGCAGAGGACACTGTGTGGTGGCCCTGGTGCTGGTCCATAGAGCAGACGAGGCAGATGATCTGCTGGTCTGTGCGGCAGAACAACTTCTTCAGCTCATTGTGCTCAGAGCAGAGGTTTTCCTGGAGCTTGTCAGAGGGCGCCACCAGCTGGTGTCTCTGTAGTCCTGCAACATTTCGATGAGGCTGGAGGTGGGTCTCACAGTAAGAGACCAAACACTGCAGACAGGAACTGACCGCCTTTAGCTTCCTCCCAGTGCACAATCACAGCTCACATCTCCAGGACCGGCATAGCAGTGGTCAGCAGGGGGCGCTATGAGCCCTGTCGTCTTCAGCTCCTCCACTAGATTGGCTAACACTGTGTTTTTGGCCAGGACAGGCCTGGGAGTGAATATCTCTCTGCATTGAGGACAGCTGTACCTCACCGCTTGGTCCCAGTTGGTTTGAATACAGTCCATGCAGTAGCTGTGTCCACAGGGAAGAGTCACTGGATCCTTCAGTGTTTCCAAACAGATTGGACAGGTTAAGGCGTCTGCACTGAGTGCTCTCTGCGCCATCTCTGCGCTCGGTGAGAATGACTGTGTTAGTTTCACTTCTACAAACATGAAACCTAAGTCTGCAGTGGGAGGAGACAGGCTCCACCCCCTGGTCTGAGCAGGACTGACTTTAA
This sequence comes from Neogobius melanostomus, assembly GCA_007210695.1. NCBI lineage: Eukaryota > Metazoa > Chordata > Actinopteri > Gobiiformes > Gobiidae > Neogobius > Neogobius melanostomus. The sequence goes on from VHKM01000152.1 coordinate 45,216, forward strand.
ACTATTGTAGAAGCTGTTCTTATGTGTCAGAGGCTTTGATTTGACTTAAAAATGTCCTTTATTCTGTAAACCTTCAGCCTGACACTTTCTCTGTTAATGTCCCTCAGGATCTGGAGTTTGTTGATAAATGATTTTCACTTAATGCAGTAATGTCCTAAAGAGCTTATTATATGAACGTGAGCTCGAGGACGGTTGTGATTAGAAATATTTCAAATAAAGGTGTGGCCTGATTTATGGTTAAACGTCTGAGTCATGAGGAAGAAAAACTGGCACAAAGGTCAAAGCAAACTGCCTTCAGAGGAGAAAAACTGATTTGGAGCCAGGACCAGATTTGCACAAACAAATGTAATGTAGCTTGATATTAATCATATTAATATCAAGTTTGAATAAATCTTCTATTTATTCAAACTTTTAAAGGTGTTTTAATAAACTGCAGATTTCTTTACAAAAATGACATTCATTCTGGATTTACAAATTTAATTCACGCATCACAAACAGTCGGCTACATGTGTGTTGTAATAAGCTTCATGCTGATTAATTATACATTTATGTAGCACAAATTACTGCAGACGAACAGAGACATTTAGGTAAACAACACGGAGAATGAAGTGGGAGCATCAGAGAAAGAATTATTCGTAATGAAAATGCCTCGTATGGAGGATTGAAAGTGCCACAATTAAATAAATAAATGCACCATTAAATAAATACATCTGTCATTAATTAATTGAATGTTTCACTAATTTAATAAATCAATGTATTATTAAATGTGTCATTGATTAATTAAATTAACAATGATTATGTGTAAAATATATATATTAGCGACTTGTATCGAGCTTTATTAGTGATACAGAGATGTGCGTTACAGACATATTTTTTGCATTATTTATTTGTGTGGATGCATTCTTTAAGACCTGTCCATACATTTTAAAGTAAGTTAAAATGAAGCAAATCAACTGGATGTTATTCTTCTGGGATTCAGTTTGGAGAAATCTGCTCTAATCAGATGTTTTGAAGATGGAGTTTCCAGACTAGGATGGTTTGAACCTGCAGACTTTTTAAATCTAAACATATTTGAATGTGGAGAATCATTTTTATGACCCGCCTCTGGATTTACTAATGGACATGAGGTTTACATAAGAGAAGAGACATGTGTAGACTTTGTTGTCACTGTAGGAAATCTGTCTTCTGCATATGACCAACCTTCAAACACACTGAAAGAAACTCTGGCTCAATATTCAAACCACAGACCTTCTTTCTGTGAGTGGAAAATAACCAGAACGAGACGGAGCAGTGCAGAACGAAGTGTGCTTTATTAGCTACTGATCCGAGGCCCTGAGCCACGATCCACACTTTTCAAAACACACCCGGGTTACAATACCAGCCTTGGACGGGAGGGAAGACTGCGGCTTTAGCTTCCACTTCAGTTCATCCACAGAAAACTCCTAAAATCCTTCTCGTTTCGCACTTTCTCAAGTTTAAACGCGTTACGTCTTAAGGCACAAGTCGGCGCCGCTCGGGCCTTCGGTGAAGTCTTACATAAATTAAATATATCATTCATAGTTGTAATAATGTACAGTGAAAGTGAATCTAGTCGGGTTCGGGGTCCGAGCTGGTGAGGGAGAAAAGCTCATTCATAGTAGACATCGTAGTATTTATAATAGTATTTATACGCGTATTGATAGTTTCCAGTGACGTCACTCGAAGGAACGGAGCCACATCTTAACAATTACTTTTTTAGATGCATCACAACTGAATAATTATATAACAAACCAACCAAAAGGAATTATGAGTTATTTTCTAATAAAGGAATTTAGACACTATAATAGGTTAATATTGATCAGTAGTGACCCATTTAAAAACAGAATTGTCCCTTTTCTGTTTGTAGCTAATGTTAAGTCTATGGCCAGTGTTTGCTAGCGCCCTCTAGAATGGCGGAAACGTTAAATTTGTAGCATTCGATCCTGAATAAACAAGACGAAAATGACTAAAAAGTTTCCTAATGCTGTGTCGTCAGGAAAAAGGGTTTTTAACGGGACAAATCAACCAATTATTTAAATAGTTTCTAAAAACACGGCTCCAGATCTACTCCGATGACGTCGCCTGAAACCTATCAATCGCTCTCACATCCACAGAAATCAAAGCTTAATGAATCAGGCTAGGAATTAGATGTTTAATAAATCTGAATACACATGGGAAACACAAAGGAGTGACAGAACAGAATTATAGATTCATTACAGAAATATTAAAGTTGATTAACCGGCTAAAGTTACATTCAATTATCATTGACTAATATTAGAATAAAAGAACTGGAAAAAGGACCATTTTAAATTAGATAAATTACTTAAATTGCTTGAATTACTATATGTTGACTTTGAGTCGATATGAATTTACGTATCTGAAATAAGACAAAGTCTTTTTCACTTGAAATTATACAAAATAATCTGAATTAAGTAAAAATGCGATATGAGGTTTAATCTTATGTAAAACCAGACCAACCCAAACAGATTTAATCTCTTAATTCAAGTACATTTATGTTATTTTTCCTTAAGATGGTTATTCTTTTCCAAGTGATTATAATAAGTCATTACTGTGACTAAAGTTACATTTGTGAAAAAAAAAAAAATCTATTAAAATGACACTTATCAAATAAAGCACATTTCTCTGTGCATTTGCCTGGGCTTCTAACACAAATCGAGCTTCCTCCTTTTTCTTTTTCTTCCTGAGGGTGTTTCCCACTTTTGTGCGGCCTTCCCACACTTGAAAGAGTCGGGACCCAAACCGAAGATAAAAACTGGACTTCACTCAGGCGTTAGGTTTCCCTTTTTTATTTAGTTCAGCCAGCCAGGTGAAAAACCTTTAAAAAGGAGTAAAGCACACAGTACACCAGTGTCAGTACAGATGCTTAAATTGACTATGTACAAAAGATATAACAATAAATGGTTTTAATATACAAATTAAATACATCAAAGAATAAATTACACATGAATTAACTTTAATGTTAAAGTATGCTTTAAATCATGTATCCAATTTTATCTTACCATTTATTTACATTTTTGGTAATTTTAGAACATTTTCATTAGGAGCTATTTTACAATATTAATAATGTGTATTCACCTCTTAGTGACTTAAATGTGAAACGAAATAACATGCCAAAACCCTCTACATCCGGGCATTAATATATAAATATTTAGCAAATATGACAGCACTGTAGCACTGAGTGCTCTTGAACGCAACACTCAGAGCAGCTGATGTTTGGCATCTGGACAAACTTGGACATAACGTAGGTAATCAACGGGACTTAAGCGCTTACCAGTGGTCGCTTCAGAGAGTTTATGAGTACCCGGATCCCGCACAGTGGTTTGATTGCTCTTTATTTCTGCTTTTGCTTCGTTTCTGCTCGCTGTCAGCTGCCGTTGTGTCCTAGCTCTCGGTGCACACCAGTGGGGGTCCGCCCCCTTTCACCCGTTTTCAGTTCGTGCTAGTGGCAGGCCGTGGTATTGCAGCCTGCGGCTCAAAAAGCCCTTTTCGTCATATAAAGGAGCAGCCTGTAAAATGGTCCACAGAGCATCTGAAGTTTCAGACTGAGGCAAATATATTTCTTTAAAATTACAATTTTTAGGACATTGACTTTTTTTGTTCGTAAAAAAATTGTAAAGCATCAAAAATAAGGTTTAAAAAGTTTCCCAATGATGTGACGTCACCAGTGCTGTGGGCGTGTGCGAGCGTGTGCGTGATGACTCATGAACGAGCAGAGTTCTCCCTCGTGTGTTTTAGCGGCTGAAGTCTGAGCAAAACAGGACGGACTGGACTAAAAACAAGGATAAACGCTGACTAACAAACATATCAAGTAAGTTTATGTTTCTCTAAGTCTTTAGCCCAAAACTAAATACCAAATGTATCATGAATCTAACATGTGTTTACAACTACAACAAATGTAAACGAATGAAAACACTGTGTAAGCAGCACATTTCTGAAAATATAGCTCAAGTACATTTGAAATAATGGCACTAATATACTGTAGCTTGTGTTATTTGATTTAACATATAACTGTCAGATGATTTAAAAATGCTAGCATAATTTAATGAACATGGTAAGTTTAGTACCATGTTATTTTAGTAAATAATTGCGCTGTATGTCACAGGCCAAAATGTAAATCTTTTTTTTTTGGCTACTAACGTCAAAACCCTGTTGACTCTATTGCGCTATGTGGTATCACTCACATCTGCTGCTCACACTTAATGCACCTACACATCTGTAAATACACTCATGCTGTTGTTTTATATCGTTATCATAGTTTAGATTAATCTTCTTTATGCATGCCCTTATAGTTTTAAGTTTTTATAGTTCATTATTTATCAGTTATGTTTCATGTTGCACGATTGAACCGAAAATAATTCCTAGTTGTGAACCTTTTCACTAACAATGGCCAAGAAAACAATTCTGATTGTGACTAACAGCTCCTCAATCTCTGCAGGTTCAGCTGAAGCCCAGAGGCTCCTCCTGATGTCCACACTTCTCTGTGGGGGATATTGGTGCTGCTTCCCAGCGTTGCAAAGAAAACATTACATTGAATAAAAGGAATACTGCACAAAAAGTACGCTCAAGTCCTTATTATGACTATCTGATGCTGATGGTGTTGACACATTGTGGTTGTTCTTTTGCAAATCGACCACACTGCTATGATCGGGACAAATGAAATGGATTTTTAGGATTTGTATAGTTGATTTTTCAGTTTTCATACAAAGAATTATAACCTTAATTTCGGTTTGACTTCATGGGATTTGCCAAATGAAAGTACATTGTTTAAGAAATGAATGATGTCACTATAATAATCAACATACTGTAACCAACAAGGCAATATTGTACTAGTGAAGGCAGTGAATGCTAAAACAGATGCAGTAGTTTATTAATGAACACAGTAATGTAATTTACACAAACGCCAATGACACAAACCAATAATACCGTTATTCTTTCACCCAGTTTAAAACAAGATTACAATAGCTTTGTTGTTATGCTTATAGGCTGAACTTTTTCCCAAAATAAATAAACATGGAGTAATATGCGAATATAGTTAGCCTTAGCTAAACTTGTGCTATTCAAATCATTGTGCTAATCTTATAATGACCCAAGGCCTTTTTGAAGGGCCTCAGAAGGAACCAGCATGAGCCTAAGACACGAGTCCCAGAGCTGTAGAGCCTTTTACACCCAGAGTGAGCTGCACAGACGACAGGGCAGCTCCTCCTGTACAGGCACTGATGGTTGTGGTCAGTCCTCCTGTAGTGACACAAAGGACATGCAAGTATCAGAATAATAAAAACAGATCACTCGGTCACTGGAAAGGAATAAACCTATCTGATTGGCACGAGCTAAAGTGGAGGTATTTTACAACAACTTACTTAAGATGTGGATGAAGGACCATCTCTGAACTGAGCAGGTCTGCCTCATGGGGCTCAGTCATGCCTGAGGAAACGCTGTCATCCACCAAAAACAAATGGGAAATAATTTAAGTTACTTCAGAGGTGATGTTTATACTTTTCTTTACAGATAAGTAGCTACAGTACCAATAAAACCTATATTGAAACATAACAAAATATGCATGATTTCTGCATCTGATTAACTTTATGTTGATGTTTTATTGATTGATTTGATCTGTTTTCTTGTAATATATGCGACTGTGAAGCACTTTGAATTGCCTTGTGTATGAATTGTGCTCTACAAATAAACTTGCCTTGCCATCTGCCCTGGATCCAGTACAGTACCAATTACACAATATAGCTGCGATAAATGCTGTATAAAAACAATACCTCACATTCTACCAATTAAAATGTAATATAGAACACTTTTGGAGTGCCCCTTCGTTTTATTTCAGCCAAACAATTGTAGTTGTGAGGTTATGCTAGCAAATTAGAGTGAAGTAAAAACTCTGCTTTTCGCTTTTTATCAATTTTATCGCAATATCAAGATGGCCATAATTTACCGACACTTCTCAGAAAAGTGGCGGAGCGTGAGTACATTAGTGCGGCGACGTACATTCGAAGGGCCGCTGTAAGCTACGGTTGTTGTACAAGAGCGGGGATATGTAAGGGATAATGCACGACGAGGTGTCCATTATCAGAAATAACTGGACTCCGCGGAGGCGTGAACCTCGGGATAATGCACCTCGGAGTGCATTATCCCGCTTATACCATGGTCCGGCTAACTGAAGCTGTTCATTGGGGCCTGTTTGCTTATTTTTTAAGTCCTGGGCAGGAGTTATTTCCCTTTTTAATCAGTTTTACCTGAAACTAGTTCCATCTCAAATGTTTACCGTTACTATGGAAACAGCTGCAGTGTAGTGACATAGAATGTGATTTAACTGTTTTTTTAACTGGTGTACATTATCACTTTTTAATGGACACCTTCCAGCCAATCAGAATCGAGTATTCACCCAGACCATGGTATAAAGCTTATTAAGCCCTGCACTGACAAACTGACCCCACAGATCATCTTAACATAGTAACTTAATCGTCACAAATGGCCTTAAAAATTAATTTTGTATTTAAAGTACGATTATATCAAGAGATTTGACTTACAGCGTAATGGCGTCCGCTCCGCTCTGAGGCTTCGTCGGCAGCAGTGCGCGCTCCCGCTGCTTTACCCACTTGGGCCGTAGGGAGCATAGATACAGGTGACGCGTCATACGGGTACCATGGACCGTTATGGCGGACGAAACTGGAGTCATGCGCCACTGAGCACCACAATGTAAAGAGATAGGAGCTGGGACAGCATGCCTCTTCCATTATATTTACTTCAATGGCGCACACTGAGTAAACAGCGGTGCGCCATTTATTTTTACCGGGCGTGCGCAGATAATTAGTACATTGGTTCCGCCTGGAGCTTGTTGGTTTGAGGCAGTGGGGGGGTCCGCCCCTTTGCTCTGAAATGAGTTGTGATAGTGGCAGGCCGTGATATTGCACCCTACGGCTCAACAGCCTTTTTCGCCATAGACAACAATGTAAAAGGAGCAGCCTGTAAAATGGTCCACGGGGCATCTGGAGTTTCAGACTAAGGCAAATATATTTCTTTAAAATTACTATTTTTAGGACATGGACTTTTTTCTTCGTAAAAAATTGTAAAGCATCAAAAACAATTTTTAAAAAGTATTCCAATGACGTGACGTCATCAGTGCTGTGGACGTGCGCGAGCGTGTGCGTGAAGACTCATGAACGAGCAGAGGTCTTCCCCGTTAAGCGGTCTGAGAGCCAAACAGACAACAATACGGTAATGAACGGGACTGGACTAGGATAAACGCTAACAGGCACCTAAAGTAAGTTTTTCTTTACTCAGTACTAAAATGTATTGCGAACCTACACATGGCAAGCGTGTTTAAATGTTAAAAAGTAGGCCTATTAGCTAACATGAACAACAACAATTTAAACTAATGAAGACGTGATCGTTTTTCTGATTAGGCTGCACGGCTTTGAAAATAGCTTTTTGGTTCGATAATAAAAAAATGGTAAATCATTTAAGTTACTTCAGTGGTGATGTTTATACCTTTCTTTTCAGATAACGTAGGTACAGTACCAATAAAACCTATATTGAAACAACAAAACATGATTTCTGCATCTGCCCTGGATCCAGTACAGATAAATGCTGTACTGGTACAGCATTTACTTCAAATTATACTAATGATAATGCAATATAGAACACTTTGTAGTGCTCCTTTGTATTTCAGCCAAACAATTCTAGTGGTGAGGTTATACTAGCAAATACAGTGAAGTAAAAAGTCGATTTTTATCATTTCTATTGCAATATGAAGACGGCCAGCACTTCTCAGAAAAGTGGCCGAGCGAGAGTACATTAGCGCTACGACGTACGTTCGAAGGGCCGCTGTAAGTTACGGTTGTTGTAAAAGAGCGGGGCTATCTAGCTTATTAAGCCCTGCACTGACAAACTGACCCCACAGATCATCTTAACATAGTAACTTAATCGCCTCAAATGGCCTTAAAAATTCATTTTGTATTTAAAGTACGATTATATCAAGAGATTTAACTTGCAGCGTAATGGCGTCCGCTCCGCTCTGAGGCTTCGTCGGCAGCTGTGCGCGCTCCCGCTGCTTTTACCCACTTGGGCCGTACGGAGCATAGATACAGGTGACGCGTCATACGGGTGCCATGGACCGTTATGGCGGACGAAACTGGTTTCATGCGCCACTGAGCACCACTATGTAAAGAGATAGGAGCTGGGACAGCATGCCTCTTCCATCTATATAATTCAATGGTTTGAGGAGAGGCAAGGGGGCGGCAGGTTGACGCAACATTGTTCCTTCTGTTGGTGATTTCTTTGTTTTTAGATGTTTTACCTTTACTATACTGTGTTTTTACATTGCTTTAACTTGACCTGCCTTTGGTATTGCTTCAGTGTTTCCTGTTTGTTAACATTAGTCAAAGAATAGTCCTCATTCATAAACCGGAGGCATGTACTCTGACTTACTCCGGTGGTGGAGTACGTCAGAATTGCCGTATAACAACCACAAATTGGGCAAAGATACCATCACTAATTTGCGCAGTGTTATTTTCTCTCTCTCTCTCTCTCTCTCTCTCTCTCTCTCTCTCTCGTGCGTAATTGCTCACAAAATAAAACCCGACCGGAGAATAGCTGATAACGATAGAGGCTTATTAACAGTCACGTATGTCTCACGCTCAGCTCCGCGTCTCCCTGTCAGAGACACTTACCCTGTTCATCCCCCGCTCTGAGAGTCCGTCCCTTTCTCCGTCCCTCTGCCGCGGCTCGTGGGCATTTGGACAAAGGCAGTGACAGGTGCGGGCTGGTAACAAGCAATCTGTATTCTACTACAAAGCGCTGAAGTCCGCGGAAAAGACCTCGCGTATTTGTTCGAGGTGTGCGTTTTACTGCTGAAGGCTTGAAAAACTGAAAAGTGAATGCTTTTCCCACAGCACTGACCGAGCCGCGCTCTCCTGTTTATTCAAAACATGGTCCAAAAACAGTAGCGTAGTAATTGTGGCCCCTCGTGGATTTCATATGCCCCCCTAGACTGACGTCTGGCGACGGGACTGGTGCGGGGGTTATAGAATTATTATTATTATTATTATTATGTAACACAAGGCAGAGCAGGCTCTGTATTCTGCAGGCATCTAATGCAGCAGTTTAATCTGGAGCATCAGGACTATAAGTCAAGCTGATCTGTTGTACAAAAACAACAGGCCACAGAAAGGTTTATACAGTCACTGACCAATGAGACACAACGGCAAAAGTGTTCATAAATACCACACACCTTTTATCATCCCGAAGACTTCACCGAGGAGCACTTTGAGATGCAAAAGTGGCCAAGCAAGGTTCATGCAGAGCGAGGGAGGGGGAGAGCGCACATGGGTCGCAGTTACAGCACATTTCTCGTTACACAAATACACTTGTGAACAGTTTGTAGATTAAATATGTGCAATACTGCATGGACAAAGAGAGTCTGTGTGTGGATAACACAGCAGCAGTTTCCCTTGTCATTAATGAGACGAGGTGTGCAGTATTACGATCTTGTCAAGACAAATCTGATTGGCCAATATCCATTTAAAATAATAAAAGTTTTTTTATTATTATTAAAAATTATCCCTCTCTTCATCCTTCACCCAAACAAGGCTTTAGACAATGTTACAATGTTGTGGAACAGAATGAAACAGCTACCAGATATATTCATAAGCTATCATTTTATTGTCATTGCAATTTTTCAAGCTTCGCCACCAGGGGGTGCTGCAGCACCTGCCGCACCCCCACTCCCGGCGCCCCTGTGTGAGGGCACGGAGGACACGGTGGTCTGCTGAGTGGCCATAGACGAGGACCTCTGCTGCAGCTCCACGGTGCGGGCCTGTTGGTATCCTGCAAAGAAGTCACTCAAATATTCATGCCATAAATTGTCAGAAAATTAGGGTTAATACCTTTGTTTTCCAATTCTGGAGAACGCTTCAACTAGAAGAAAACGACACAGAGATCAATACTTTGTTTGGCTTGCAAGGGAGAATCGCAGTACATCACAGCCACGCGGAGTGGTGCACCCATTCTCAACGAGTTGTTTTTTGGTACAGCCTTTTATTTGGTTTTTCCACAGCATATCACACATAGGAGGTGGAGTTTACAGATATTTGCTCGTCACCTCTCAAACACATGTATCACATCATATCTTAAAACATGAATCACACTATACTTAATCAAGGAAGGCCCGGCCTGTACAAGGACACCTGATGTCAATAATACCCAGTCTGACCTAGACAGTCCGGGGCCAACCTCGATTTACGTTCGTCCAGTTCACTCCGTTGTCTTACTACACATGGTCAACCTGATACCAGGCTGCTTTCTCACGTACTTTTGATACCAAACAGTATCTTCTTAGATACTACTGGAACATTGTGAGACATATGCTAACCTTGAAGATAAATTCAAATACTTGGCTGTTGCATCATTCACATAATTATGATTTTATTATAACTTTATTCACATATTTACAAATATTATTACATAAATATGTATTGGGTCACGTTTTTGAGTGGATGTAAGCAGACGATCGAGAAAGTGGGTATTCCAGTTTTGTTATTCAAAGACGCCAAATCAAAGACTGACATGAAACTATGCTGTGAGTAAAAACCTTTTGGAGCCAAATCGCAGCACGAAAAACCAAGACATTTATCAGTTCACGGTGTCGACAAAGAAGTGCTACTGTATGTACGACGATGCCTTCTGTGCGTTTGTATCCAAATAGGAACAACTCTGCGCTTTATTTCTTATTGATTTGGGAAAGGATTCGGTAAGAGAAGACAAAAGCATTTCTTGTTTAAAGCCAATGATGTGTATTTATTCTCTGTAAATAAAATAACCCCAGTTAAGTTATGGAAAGTGAAGAATTTAAAGAGTGATTTATGTAGGAAAACCAAAGTGTCTTGATAGTTTATATTTACTACAAACTTAATAAGAAATAAAGCGAGAGTTAATGCCATTGTTTGTCGTAATCCTGCCTCATTTTGAAATCTGTGATCCAAAACAGTGTTCTTTTAATGATTTTTGTATCATTTCTGTTCTTTTATATGTTTTCACTCACAAACTAAACCAACAGACAATAAAATAAATAATACAGATATAAAGTTGAGTATCTTTTTTTCTCGATATTTTCACATTTGCGTTTGCACACACAGTCGTAAAGGGTTTTAACAAGTGACAAAACCTTTATACTATGACTATACTGCAGGTGAAAAGAAAAACCTTTACTGTAGATTACAGAGGGGGAAAGAATGTAAAGGAAGAGTTGGATTATTTATTGTTTTCATATAGAAATAAAGACATTTTATGAGTAAAAATGGCCTGTATTTCAAGGCACAAATCTGTAAAAATTCTAATTTGCCTCATACTGGGAAGTTAAAGCACAATACAATTGGGAAAGAAATTAGTTACTAACAAATCCTTTTGGAAAAAATAAAAAATCTGTAAAGACTGAAACACTTGGAGTCTTTAGGGGCTTCTTTAGGGATTATTGTTGTTCCTAATGTAGTTTATTCAGTGAAATACTAAAATCATTGTGTACATTGGACTATTTCTTTGTTTAACCTCTTACCCCCGCCTTAACTGAGCACATTTTCTCCAGTTTGGCTTTACCCAAATCTAAAAGCTTCTCGACTGGAGAGCAACAGTGTAATGTCTCATTTGAAAGCTAAGACCTACCTACGTTGTCGCCGGGTTTTTGTCACATTATTAGTGTTTTCTTTTTTTACGTGTTTTTGTTTTGCTTTTCTTGCTCTTTTCTCACTTTTCGTCACTTTTTTGTTTGCGTTTTCATCCTTGTTATTCTGACGCTTTTAGATTTGGGTAAAGCAAAACTGGAGAAACTGTCCTCGGTTCAGGTGGGGGTTAAAGGGGAAAGCCAATATTATTATCCATCAATTTGGCCCAAAAAATTAGAAAATGTATCTTTGTTTTGATTTGTTTTTCCAGCAGCTTCTCACCTTAAAATTGTGTTCGAGCGCAACTTTCTGAGGTTAATCTATTTAAAAGTTTCATCAAATGCCGATGTTTAGAAGTGGTTTATTTAAATATTTAGTCTGTGGAGCTAATCACTGATAAACAGTAATCAGATTTCTTTCCTTCGGCCCTTAAACTATGTACTATATAAATGCATGTCCTCACCATCCTCTGCATTTCTTTGGAGATCTGGTTTCCTCCGAGGTGGTTGTAAAACGGTCGGTCCGTCCAGTGTCCGCTGTTGTGCGTCACGAGTTCGTCCTCTGCCGGTTCATTTTGGCGATCATGGCTTTCTCCTCTTTCTGCAACAAAACAAAAACAAAAGAAAGTACCGTATTTTCCGGACGATAAGTCGCACCAGCCTTGGCAACTACCTGGCCATGGAGGCGTAACTGCACCGTTGACAAGCCTCTCCCGGCAGCACGTTGTTCAAGCAGCCATTTGCAAACTCTTTCCTCTAGCTGTGGCCATCGAGCTTTTAGCCCGCCATTAGGTTTTTATGTTTTCTTCATTGCAGTAAGAGTAACCTCCGCTTTTCGCCCTCACAAGTTTCTCGCCCACTCCTCACTTTTTTCTGCTGCTCGATTACCGGTTTTTACATGTTGGTGGTACAGGAGTAGCAGATAGTGGTACACAAGCCTAGAGCGCCCTCTAGTGGCTGTCAGTATGAAAATAACAAACGTGAAATTATACATTTTTATATATAAGTCAAACTATGAATAAAAGTGTGACTTATAGTACGGAAAATACGGTAAGACTGAGAAAAAAAATGTGTAGGTTTAATTGGTTTTGAACCAGACCAATAGGTAAACAATGTGCAGTTCATTCACCTGTATTTACCTCCTGTCAAGGAAGTAAACGGGATTTAGATGGAAAAAATATATATATATATCCGTGAATAAATTGTCCATTTGATTTTATTGCCCTGACTGTTTTTCCATTTTAAACCTAGTATCTATAATACCCATAATAATAACTTTCACATGACTATATATTCGTATATATATGTCTCAGTATCTGATTCACACGACACATAAAAGTTTCATTTCTTTTCCGTTTCTTTTTCTTTCAGTCTGTTGTTGTTTAGAAACTCCAGGAATTTACTGACATCGTTTACGTTTACGCATCACATTTGGCCATTAGTTTTGTCGTATTTCAGATGATCGAATGATTTTTGGTCAATCAAATGGCCATTAATGCACATTTTCAAATGTTCACTTCTCATATACCGTCAGCGGCTGTAAATGTCTCTTATTTGACTGTTGAAAAATATAGTAAATTATTTATTATTCAAACTTTGTTCCACATGAATCTGTTAATCCACTTCAGTTCATTTTATAAAAAATAAAACAGCAGCAGGATTCACCTTTTAGACCAGAAATGTGTGTGTGTGTTTTATTAGGAGTTGTACGAGGAACAAGTGAAAGAAAGTCATGTCCGAACAAATCATGAAGCTTTTTATTTATTATGTGCAGAACAAACAGAGAATCTACTGTAGCAAGAGCAAAGAAATCAATACTTTACTGTTTACTGAACCCAAATACAAAGGAAAAACATATATAATGAAAAAGAGTAAATGAATAAAGAGTCACTGTCAAAAGATTTCTCGTTCTCCAAATCTGCACTTGAGGAAAACTAGCAAAATATAAAGAAATAATTGTACTTAAAAATGATAATAAATGTGATCAAAGTAATGTAATCAACTGTTCTTACAACGACTGCATCATCTCCACAGTCGTATAGACTTTTCTCTCCCGACAACACAAGACTTTTATAAAAAAATAATTCTGACTCCAAAAGAATAAAACAGAAACTGTAGTAAACTATGTGTGATTTTGCTGTAGAAATAAAACATGATTCACAAAAACATAATATTTTCCATCAGAACTTTTCCCACTAACCACCTCTGATGAATGTTGAAGTAAAGTCTCATATTGAGCACAGTTTGGTTTTAACCTACATGTGTTTTGCTTAAATCGACATATTTCAAACCACAAACTCAGTGATAAAACTCAATAAGACTCCTGTACAAGATCAGACAGAACCTTTAACTCCCGACCTCAGCAAAACAACCACAAATAATGGATTTATTTGAGTTTAAGGAAATGAACAGTGTCTCCAAAATTATCAACCAGACTCCAGCAAACAGCGGCTGAGTGAAGGTGGTCTGGACTCTGTGGAGGAGGCTCATGGTTTTGTCCTTAACACTGTAAAAGGACAGAGCCCCTGCGCTGTGGTCCAGGTAAACCCCGATTCTGCCAGAAATTGGACCTGAGACCTCAGACTGAACTTTATTAAAATAAAATGAGTAACTGTTTTTATCACAACGTAAAGCCCAGGATTTATCATTGTATCCAAATACACATTCATATCCAGTTCCACGTCTCTTTATATCCCTGTATGACACTGCTATATCAACCCAGTACTTCCCGCTCCACTCCACCTCCCAGTAACAGCGGCCCGTCAGACCCTCTGTACTCAGGACCTGTGCATAATAATCAAATCTGTCCGGGTGATCAGGATAACTCTGCCCTTCTCGCTCAAGTTTTGCTCTTCTGTTTCCATCAGACAGAGACAGATATGTGTGTGCTGTGTTTGGGTCCAGTGTGACGTCACTTGCATACCTGAGGAAGTCCTCTCTGGAGCGGGGCTCAGGCTCAAACATGGTAAACTCTCTCAGACTGAGCTGTAGTTGGTCCCTCAGCACTGACACAGCTCTGGTCACATCCTCAAAGTCTGTCCTTGGTCTGGTCTGGAGCCTGGACTCGGTCTTCTCTGAGTCTGTGGACAGTGAGGGGCAGAGCAGGAGAAACTGGTTGTGGTCCGGTGTGAGGGACAGTGTGTCCAGCTCAGAGATGCTCCTCTTCAGCTCAGTGACGTCCCGCTGCAGTTGGTCCTGAAGCTCTTGGACTTGTTTCAGTTGGATCTGCTCCTCAGAGCGGATCTGCTGCTCCACTTCAGAGCGTCTCTTCTCCAGGAGAAGGGCCATCTCTCTGAAGCTGTCCCCACTGCGCTGCACTGCTGTCTGGGCAGAGCGGCTGATGTCCTGGGCCTCCTGTCGGAGCCTCTCCTGCTCCGTCTCTTTGTGCTGGAGGTTTTGTTGCAGCAGAGCCCTCTTGGCCTCCAGCTGTTTCTGTCTGTGAGCCCTCTCTGCTGCAGAGGACACTGTGTGGTGGCCCTGGTGCTGGTCCACACAGAGGGAGCAGATGATCTGCTGGTCTGTGCGGCAGAACAACTTCTTCAGCTCATTGTGCTCAGAGCAGAGGTTTTCCTGGAGCTTGTCAGAGGGCGCCACCAGCTGGTGTCTCTGTAGTCCTGCAACATTTCGATGAGGCTGGAGGTGGGTCTCACAGTAAGAGACCAAACACTGCAGACAGGAACTGACCGCCTTTAGCTTCCTCCCAGTGCACATATCACAGCTCACATCTCCAGGACCGGCATAGCAGTGGTCAGCAGGGGGCGCTATGAGCCCTGTCGTCTTCAGCTCCTCCACTAGATTGGCTAACACTGTGCTTTTGGCCAGGACAGGCCTGGGAGTGAATATCTCTCTGCATTGAGGACAGCTGTACCTCACCTCTTGGTCCCAGTTGGTTTGAATACAGTCCATGCAGTAGCTGTGTCCACAGGGAAGAGTCACTGGATCCTTCAGTGTTTCCAAACAGATTGAACAGGTTAAGGCGTCTTCACTGAGTGCTCTCTGCGCCATCTCTGCGCTCGGTGAGAATGACTGTGTTAGTTTCCCTTCTACAAACATGAAACCTAAGTCTGCAGTGGGAGGAGACAGGCTCCACCCCCTGGTCTGAGCAGGACTGACTCTAAACTATTGTAGAAGCTGTTCTTATGTGTCAGAGGCTTTTGATTTGACTTGAAAATGTCCTTTATTTCTGTAAACCTTCAGCCTGACACTTTCTCTGTTAATGTCCCTCAGGATCTGGAGTTTGTTGATAAATTATTTTCACATAATGCAGTAATGTCCTAAAGAGCTTATTATATGAACGTGAGCTCGAGGACGGTTGTGATTAGAAATATTTCAAATGAAGGTGTGGCCTGATTTATGGTTAAACGTCTGAGTCATGAGGAAGAAAAACTGGCACAAAGGTCAAAGCAAACTGCCTTCAGAGGAGAAAAACTGATTTGGAGCCAGGACCAGATTTGCACAAACAAATGTAACGTAGCTTGATATTAATCATATTAATATCAGGTTTGAATAAATCTTCTATTTATTCAAACTTTTAAAGGTGTTTTAATAAACCGCAGATTTCTTTACAAAAATGACATTCGTTCTGGATTTACAAATTTAATTCACGCATCACAAACAGTCGGCTACGTGTGTGTTTGTAATAAGCTTCATGCTGATTAATTATACATTTATGTAGCACAAATTACTGCAGACGAACAGAGACATTTAGGTAAACAACACGGAGAATGAAGTGGGAGCATCAGAGAAAGAATTATTCGTAATGAAAATGCCTCGTATGGAGGATTGAAAGTGCCACAATTAAATAAATGCACCATTAAATAAAACATGTCATTAATTAATTGAATGTTTCACTAATTAAATAAATAAATGTATTATTAAATGTGTCATTGATTAATTAAATTACCAATGATTATGTGTGAAATATATATATTAGCGACTTGTATCGAGCTTTATTAGTGATACAGAGATGTGCGTTACAGACATATTTTTTGCATTATTTATTTGTGTGGATGCATTTCTTTAAGACCTGTCCATACATTTTAAAGTAAGTTAAAATGAAGCAAAAATCAACTGGATGTTATTCTTCTGGGATTCAGTTTGGAGAAATCTGCTCTAATCAGATGTTTTGAAGATGGAGTTTCCAGACTAGGATGGTTTGAACCTAAAGAATTTTTCAATCTAAACATATTTGAATGTGGAGAATCATTTTTATGACCCGCCTCTGGATTTACTAATGGACATGAGGTTTACATAAGAGAAGAGACATGTGTAGACTTTGTTGTCACTGTAGGAAATCTGTCGTCTGCATATGACCCAACCTTCAAACACACTGAAAGAAACTCTGGCTCAATATTCAAACCACAGACCTTCTTTCTGTGAGTGGAAAATAACCAGAACGAGACGGAGCAGTGCAGAACGAAGTGTGCTTTATTAGCTACTGATCCGAGGCCCTGAGCCACGATCCACACTTTTCAAAAACACACCCGGGTTACAATACCAGCCTTGGACGGGAGGGAAGACTGCGGCTTTAGCTTCCACTTCAGTTCATCCACAGAAAACTCCTAAAATCCTTCTCGTTTCGCACTTTCTCAAGTTTAAACGCGTTACGTCTTAAGGCACAAGTCGGCGCCGCTCGGGCCTTCGGTGAAGTCTTACATAAATTAAATATATCATTCATAGTTGTAATAATGTACAGTGAAAGTGAATCTAGTCGGGTTCGGGGTCCGAGCTGGTGAGGGAGAAAAGCTCATTCATAGTAGACATCGTAGTATTTATAATAGTATTTATACACGTATTGATAGTTTCCAGTGACGTCACTCGAAGGAACGGAGCCACATCTTAATTACTTTTTTAGATGCATCACAACTGAATAATAATATAACAAACCAACCAAAAGGAATTATGAGTTATTTTTCTAATAAAGGAATTTAGACACTATAATAGGTTAATATTGATCAGTAGTGACCCATTTAAAAACAGAATTGTCCCTTTTCTGTTTGTAGCTAATGTTAAGTCTATGGCCAGTGTTTGCTAGCGCCCTCTAGAATGGCGGAAACGTTCAATTTGTAGCATTCAATCCTGAATAAACAAGACGAAAATGACTAAAAAGTTTCCTAATGCTGTGTCGTCAGGAAAAAGGGTTTTTAACGGGACAAATCAACCAATTATTTAAATAGTTTCTAAAAACACGGCTCCAGATCTACTCCGATGACGTCGCCTGAAACCTATCAATCGCTCTCACATCCACAGGTGCACAAACAAAAGGAAACACATTTAAAACGGTGCTACAGCTAAACTAAGAGCTACACATTGCACTAAGCGTTGGTTGGTTGGTGAGGACGTTGGGTGTGGGTGTTTTAGCGGCTCCTCGTGGGGCGGGGGTTCACGGGGGTCTCGTTTAAACGGCCTCCACGTAGTTGGCGGGAGCATGCCCGTCTTGCCGGTCCGCTGCACGGTGCCGTACATCCAGCCCTCGTCGATGGCCTGGACGTTCACGATCACGTCTCCGTCTTTGAAGGAAACCTCGTGGTTGTCGGCGGCCGAGTAGTCGTACATGGCGCGCACGGTTTTCTGGGGAAGAGAGAAGACGGTTTTTGTAAAGCGAACATGAATTAAGACAAAGCAGCCGATTTTAATCTTTTGTTGTGATTATTGATATAAATAAGAGAAGTTTTCTGTCATTGTATGTTTTACATTAAAAGTAATTTTATGAATAAAAAAATGGACAAAACTGCCAATATTTCCAGTGAATCTAATCCTAGATCGAGCCAGGTTTGAATTTATGGTTTTATTTTGTTGATATATCAAAGATTTATTCAGAGGGATTTTGGATATCTTCTTTAGTTTTGAATAAGCTATTAGTGAAAAATCCCCTAGTTTTTGCAGGTCAAAGCTCAATGAATCAGGCTAGGAATTATATGTTTAATAAATCTGAATACGCATGGGAAACACAAAGGTCATTGACTAATATTAGAATAAAAGAACTGGAAAAAGGATCATTTTAAATTAGATAAATTACTTAAATTGCTTGAATTACTATATGTTGACTTTGAGTCGATATGAATTTACGTATCTGAAATAAGACAAAGTCTTTTTCACTTGAAATTATACAAAATAATCTGAATTAAGTAAAAATGCAATATGAGGTTTAATCTTATCTAAAACCAGACCAACCCAAACAGATTTAATCTCTTAATTCAAGTACATTTATGTTATTTTTTCCTTAAGATGGTTATTCTTTCCAAGTGATTATAATAAGTCATTACTGTGACTAAAGTTACATTTTCGTGAAAAAAAAAAATCAATTAAAATGACACTTATCAAATAAAGCACTTTCTCTGTGCATTTGCCTGGGCTTCTAACACAAATCGAGCTTCCTCCTTTTTCTTTTTCTTCCTGAGGTTGTTTCCCACTTTTGTGCGGCCTTCCCACACTTGAAAGAGTCGGGACCCAAACCGAAGATAAAAACTGGACTTCACTCAGGCGTTAGTTTTCCTTTTTATTTAGTTCAGCCAGCCAGGTGAAAAACCTTTAAAAAGGAGTAAAGCACACAGTACACCAGTGTCAGTACAGATGCTTAAATTGACTATGTACAAAAGATATAACAATAAATGGTTTTAATATACAAATTAAATACATCAAGTCTTTAGAATAAATTACACATGAATTAACTTTAATGTTAAAGTATGCTTTAAATCATGTATCCAATTTATCTTACTATTTATTTACATTTTTGGTAATTTTAGAACATTTTCATTAGGAGCTATTTTACAATATTAATAATGTGTATTCACCTCTTAGTGACTTAAATGTGAAACGAAATAACATGCCAAAACCCTCTACATCCGGGCATTAATATATAAATATTTACATTAAAACTGCTCAGTTTTACAACAGCAAATATGACAGCACTGTAGCACTGAGTGCTCTTGAACGCAACACTCAGAGCAGCTGATGTTTGGCATCTGGACAAACTTGGACATAACGTAGGTAATCAACGGGACTTAAGCGCTTACCAGTGGTCGCTTCAGAGAGTTTATGAGTACCCGGATCCCGCACAGTGGTTTGATTGCTCTTTATTTCTGCTTTTGCTTCGTTTCTGCTCGCTGTCAGCTGCCGTTGTGTCCTAGCTCTCGGTGCACACCAGTGGCGGGTCCGCCCCCTTTCACCCGTTTTCAGTTCGTGCTAGTGGCAGGCCGTGGTATTGCAGCCTGCGGCTCAAAAAGCCCTTTCGTCATATAAAGGAGCAGCCTGTAAAATGGTCCACAGAGCATCTGAAGTTTCAGACTGAGGCAAATATATTTCTTTAAAATTACAATTTTTAGGACATTGACTTTTTTTGTCTGTAAAAAAATTGTAAAGCATCAAAAATAAGGTTTAAAAAGTTTCCCAATGATGTGACGTCACCAGTGCTGTGGGCGTGTGCGAGCGTGTGCGTGATGACTCATGAACGAGCAGAGTTCTCCCTCGTGTGTTTTAGCGGCTGAAGTCTGAGCAAAACAGGACGGACTGGACTAAAAACAAGGATAAACGCTGACTAACAAACATATCAAGTAAGTTTATGTTTCTCTAAGTCTTTAGCCCAAAACTAAATACGTATCATGAATCTAACATGTGTTACAACTACAACAAATGTAAACGAATGAAAACACTGTGTAAGCAGCACATTTCTGAAAATATAGCTCAAGTACATTTGAAATAATGGCACTAATATACTGTAGCTTGTGTTATTTGATTTAACATATAACTGTCAGATGATTTAAAAATGCTAGCATAATTTAATGAACATGGTAAGTTTAGTACCATGTTATTTTAGTAAATAATTGCGCTGTATGTCACAGGCCAAAATGTAAATCTTTTTTTTGGCTACTAACGTCAAACCCTGTTGACTCTATTGCGCTATGTGGTATCACTCACATCTGCTGCTCACACTTAATGCACCTACACATCTGTAAATACACTCATGCTGTTGTTTTATATCGTTATCATACTTTAGATTAATCTTCTTTATGCATGCCCTTATAGTTTTAAGTTTTTATAGTTCATTATTTATCAGTTATGTTTCATGTTGCACGATTGAACCGAAAATAATTCCTAGTTGTGAACCTTTTCACTAACAATGGCCAAGAAAACAATTCTGATTGTGACTAACAGCTCCTCAATCTCTGCAGGTTCAGCTGAAGCCCAGAGGCTCCTCCTGATGTCCACACTTCTCTGTGGGGATATTGGTGCTGCTTCCCAGCGTTGCAAAGAAAACATTACATTGAATAAAAGGAATACTGCACAAAAGTACGCTCAAGTCCTTATTATGACTATCTGATGCTGATGGTGTTGACACATTGTGGTTGTTCTTTTGCAAATCGACCACACTGCTATGATCGGGACAAATGAAATGGATTTTTAGGATTTGTATAGTTGATTTTTCAGTTTTCATACAAAGAATTATAACCTTAATTTCGGTTTGACTTCATGGGATTTGCCAAATGAAAGTACATTGTTAAGAAAATGAATGATGTCACTATAATAATCAACATACTGTAACCAACAAGGCAATATTGTACTAGTGAAGGCAGTGAATGCTAAAACAGATGCAGTAGTTTATTAATGAACACAGTAATGTAATTTACACAAACGCCAATGACACAAACCAATAATACCGTTATTCTTTCACCCAGTTTAAAACAAGATTACAATAGCTTTGTTGTTATGCTTATAGGCTGAACTTTTTCCCAAAATAAATAAACATGGAGTAATATGCGAATATAGTTAGCCTTAGCTAAACTTGTGCTATTCAAATCATTGTGCTAATCTTATAATGACCCAAGGCCTTTTTGAAGGGCCTCAGAAGGAACCAGCATGAGCCTAAGACACGAGTCCCAGAGCTGTAGAGCCTTTTACACCCAGAGTGAGCTGCACAGAGACGACAGGGCAGCTCCTCCTGTACAGGCACTGATGGTTGTGGTCAGTCCTCCTGTAGTGACACAAAGGACATGCAAGTATCAGAATAATAAAAACAGATCACTCGGTCACTGGAAAGGAATAAACCTATCTGATTGGCACGAGCTAAAGTGGAGGTATTTTACAACAACTTACTTAAGATGTGGATGAAGGACCATCTCTGAACTGAGCAGGTCTGCCTCATGGGGCTCAGTCATGGCTGAGGAAACGCTGTCATCCACCAAAAACAAATGGGAAATAATTTAAGTTACTTCAGAGGTGATGTTTATACTTTTCTTTACAGATAAGTAGCTACAGTACCAATAAAACCTATACTGAAACATAACAAAATATGCATGATTTCTGCATCTGATTAACTTTATGTTGATGTTTTATTGATTGATTTGATCTGTTTTCTTGTAATATATGCGACTGTGAAGCACTTTGAATTGCCTTGTGTATGAATTGTGCTCTACAAATAAACTTGCCTTGCCTTGCCATCTGCCCTGGATCCAGTACAGTACCAATTACACAATATAGCTGCGATAAATGCTGTATAAAAACAATACCTCACATTCTACCAATTAAAATGTAATATAGAACACTTTTGGAGTGCCCCTTCGTTTTATTTCAGCCAAACAATTGTAGTTGTGAGGTTATGCTAGCAAATTAGAGTGAAGTAAAAACTCTGCTTTTCGCTTTTTATCAATTTTATCGCAATATCAAGATGGCCATAATTTACCGACACTTCTCAGAAAAGTGGCGGAGCGTGAGTACATTAGTGCGGCGACGTACATTCGAAGGGCCGCTGTAAGCTACGGTTGTTGTACAAGAGCGGGGATATGTAAGGGATAATGCACGACGAGGTGTCCATTATCAGAAATAACTGGACTCCGCGGAGGCGTGAACCTCGGATAATGCACCTCGGAGTGCCGCTTATACCATGGTCCGGCTAACTGAAGCTGTTCATTGGGGCCTGTTTGCTTATTTTTTTAAGTCCTGGGCAGGAGTTATTTCCCTTTTTAATCAGTTTTACCTGAAACTAGTTCCATCTCAAATGTTTACCGTTACTATGGAAACAGCTGCAGTGTAGTGATATAGAATGTGATTTAACTGTTTTTTTAACTGGTGTACATTATCACTTTTAATGGACACCTTCCAGCCAATCAGAATCGAGTATTCACCCAGACCATGGTATAAAGCTTATTAAGCCCTGCACTGACAAACTGACCCCACAGATCATCTTAACATAGTAACTTAATCGTCACAAATGGCCTTAAAAATTAATTTTGTATTTAAAGTACGATTATATCAAGAGATTTAACTTACAGCGTAATGGCGTCCGCTCCGCTCTGAGGCTTCGTCGGCAGCTGTGCGCGCTCCCGCTGCTTTTACCCACTTGGGCCGTAGGGAGCATAGATACAGGTGACGCGTCATACGGGTACCATGGACCGTTATGGCGGACGAAACTGGAGTCATGCGCCACTGAGCACCACTATGTAAAGAGATAGGAGCTGGGACAGCATGCCTCTTCCATTATATTTACTTCAATGGTGCACACTGAGTAAACAGCGGTGCGCCATTTATTTTACCGGGCGTGCGCAGATAATTAGTACATTGGTTCCGCCTGGAGCTTGTTGGTTTGAGGAGAGGCAAGGGGGCGGCAGGTTGACGAAACATTGTTCCTTCTGTTGGTGATTTGTTTTTTAGATGTTTTACCTTTACTATACTGTGTTTTTACATTGCTTTAACTTGGCCTGTCTTTGGTATTGCTTCAGTGTTTCCTGTTTGTTACATTAGTCAAAGAATAGTCCTCATTCATAAACCGGAGGCTTGTACTCTGACTTACTCCGGTGGTGGAGGGGTGTGAGGGCACGGAGGACACGGTGGTCTGCTGAGTGGCCACAGACGAGGACCTCTGCTGCAGCTCCACGGTGCGGGCCTGTTGGTATCCTGCAAAGAAGTCACTCAAATATTCATTACATAAATATGTATTGGGTCACGTTTTTGAGTGGATGTAAAGCAGACGATCGAGAAAGTTCCAGTTTTGTTATTCAAAGACGCCAAATGAAAGATACACAGTCGTAAAGGGTTTTAACAAGTGACAAAACCTTTATACTATGACTATACTGCAGGTAAAAAGAAAAACCTTTACTGTAGATTACAGAGGGGGAAAGAATGTAAAGTAAGAGTTGGATTATTTATTGTTTCATATAGAAATAAAGACATTTTATGAGTAAAAATGGCCTGTATTTCAAGGCACAAATCTGTAAAAATTCTAATTTGCCTCATACTGGGGAAGTTAAAGCACAATACAATTGGGAAAGAAATTAGTTACTAACAAATCCTTTTGGAAAAAAATAAATCCTGTAAAGACTGAAACACTTGGAGTCTTTAGGGGCTTCTTTAGGGATTATTGTTGTTCCTAATGTAGTTTATTCAGTGAAATACTAAAATCATTGTGTACATTGGACTATTTCTTTGTTTAACCTCTTACTCCCCGCCTTAACCGAGCACATTTTCTCCAGTTTGGCTTACCCAAATCTAAAAGCTTCTCGACTGGAGAGCAACAGTGTAATGTCTCATTTGAAAGCTAAGACCTACCTACGTTGTCGCCGGGTTTTGTCACATTATTAGTGTTTTCTTTTTTACGTGTTTTGTTTTGCTTTCTTGCTCTTTTCTCACTTTTTCGTCACTTTTTGTTTGCGTTTTCATCCTTGTTATTCTGACGCTTTTAGATTTGGGTAAAGCAAAACTGGAGAAACTGTCCTCGGTTCAGGTGGGGGTTAAAGGGGAAAGCCAATATTATTATCCATCAATTTGGCCCAAAAAATTAGAAAATGTATCTTTGTTTTGATTTGTTTTCCAGCAGCTTCTCACCTTAAAATCGTGTTCGAGCGCAACTTTCTGAGGTTAATCTATTTAAAAGTTTCATCAAATGCCGATGTTTAGAAGTGGTTTATTTTAAATATTTAGTCTGTGGAGCTAATCACTGATAAACAGTAATCAGATTTCTTTCCTTCGGCCCTTAAACTATGTACTATATAAATGCATGTCCTCACCATCCTCTGCATTTCTTTGGAGATCTGGTTGACAAGCCTCTCCCGGCAGCACGTTGTTCAAGCAGCCATTTGCAAACTCTTTCCTCTAGCTGTGGCCATCGAGCTTTTAGCCCGCCATTAGGTTTTTATGTTTTCTTCATTGCAGTAAGAGTAACCTCCGCTTTTCGCCCTCACAAGTTTCTCGCCCACTCCACACTATTTTTCTGCTGCTCGATTACCGGTTTTTACATGTTGGTGGTACAGGAGTAGCAGATAGTGGTACACAAGCCTAGAGCGCCCTCTAGCGGCTGTCAGGATGAAAATAACAAACGTGAAATTATACATTTTTATATATAAGTCAAACTATGAAAAAAAGTGTGACTTATAGGACGGAAAATACGGTAAGACTGAGGAAAAAAATGTGTAGGTTTAATTGGTTTTGAACCAGACCAATAGGTAAACAATGTGCAGTTCATTCACCTGTATTTACCTCCTGTCAAGGAAGTAAACGGGATTTAGACGGAAAAAATATGAAAATATCGGTGAATAAATTGTGCATTTGATTTTATCGCCCTGACTGTTTTTCCATTTTAAACCTAGTATCTATAATACCCATAATAATATCTTTCACATGACTGTATATATTCGTATATATATGTCTCAGTATCTGATTCACCCGACACATAAAATTTCATTTCTTTTCCGTTTCTTTTTCTTTCAGTCTGTTGTTGTTTAGAAACTCCAGGAATTTACTGACATCGTTTACGTTTACGCATCACATTTGGCCATTAGTTTTGTCGTATTTCAGATGATCCAATGATTTTTGGTCAATCAAATGGCCATTAATGCACATTTTCAAATGTTCACTTCTCATATACCGTCAGCGGCTGTAAATGTCTCTTATTTGACTGTTGAAAAATATAGTAAATTATTTATTA
Source organism: Neogobius melanostomus (assembly GCA_007210695.1). Classification (NCBI taxonomy): domain Eukaryota; kingdom Metazoa; phylum Chordata; class Actinopteri; order Gobiiformes; family Gobiidae; genus Neogobius; species Neogobius melanostomus. Next base: position 70,829 of record VHKM01000152.1, read on the forward strand.
TTCAAACTTTGTTCCACATGAATCTGTTAATCCACTTCAGTTCATTTTATAAAAAATAAAACAGCAGCAGGATTCACCTTTTAGACCAGAAATGTGTGTGTGTTTTATTAGGAGTTGTACGAGGAACAAGTGAAAGAAAGTCATGTCCGAACAAATCATGAAGCTTTTATTTATTATGTGCAGAACAAACAGAGAATCTACTGTAGCAAGAGCAAAGAAATCAATACTTTACTGTTTACTGAACCCAAATACAAAGGAAAACATATATAATGAAAAGAGTAAATGAATAAAGAGTCACTGTCAATAGATTTCCCGTTCTCCAAATCAGCACTTGAGGAAAACTAGCAAAATATAAAGAAATAATTGTACTTAAAAATGATAATCAATGTGATAAAAGTAATGTAATCAACTGTTCTTACAACGACTGCATCATCTCCACAGTCGTATAGACTTTCTCTCCCGACAACACAAGACTTTACAAAACACCAAAAAACATAACAGTAAAAACTGATCCTCCAAAAGAATAAAACAGAAACTGTAGTAAACTATGTGTGATTTTGCTGTAGAAATAAAACATTCACAAAAACATAATGTTTCAATCAGAACTTTTCCCACTAACCACCTCTGATGAATGTTGAAGTAAAGTCTCATATTGAGCACAGTTTGGTTTTAACCTACATGTGTTTTGCATAAATCAACATATTTCAAACCACAAACTCAGTGATAAATCTTAATAAGACTCCTGTACAAGATCAGACAGGACCTTTAACTCCCGACCTCAGCAAAACAACCACAAATAATGGATTTATTTGAGTTTAAGAAAATGAACAGTGTCTCCATAACCATAAATCCAGACTCCAGCAAACAGCGGCTGAGTGAAGGTGGTCTGATTCTGTGGAGGAGGCTCATGGTTTTGTCCTAACACTGTAAAAGGACAGAGCCCCTGCGCTGTGGTCCAGGTAAACCCCGATTCTGCCAGAAATTGGACCTGAGACCTCAGACTTAACTCCATTAAAATAAATGAGTAACTGTTTTTATTACAACGTAAAGCCCAGGATTATCATTGTTTCCAAGTAAACATTCATTGATGGTTCCATGTCTCTTTATATCCCTGTAAGACACTGCTATAAAAACACTGTACGACGAGCTCCACTCCACCTCCCAGTAACAGCGGCCCGTCAGACCCTCTGTACTCAGGACCTGCCATCGAACAACAAATCTGTCCGGGTGATCAGGATAACTCTGCTCTTCACGCACACATGTTGCTCTTCTGTTTCCATCAGACAGAGACAGATATTTGTTTGCTGTGTTTGGGTCCAGGGTGACGTCACTTGCATACCTGAGGAAGTCCTCTCTGGAGCGGGGCTCAGCCTCAAACATGTTACACTCTCTCAGACTGAGCTGTAGTTGGTCCCTCAGCGCTGACACAGCTCTGGTCACATCCTCAAAGTCTGTCCTGGTCTGGTCTGGAGCCTGGACTCGGTCTTCTCTGAGTCTGTGGACAGTGAGGGCAGAGCAGGAGAAACTGGTTGTGGTCCGGTGTGAGGGACAGTGTGTCCAGCTCAGAGATGCTCCTCTTCAGCTCAGTGACGTCCCGCTGCAGTTGGTCCTGAAGCTCTTGGACTTGTTTCAGTTGGATCTGCTCCTCAGAGCGGATCTGCTGCTCCACTCCAGAGCGTCTCTTCTTCAGGACAAGGGCCATCTCTCTGAAGCTGTCCCCACTGCGCTGCACTGCTGTCTGGGCAGAGCGGCTGATGTCCTGGCCTCCTGTCGGAGCCTCTCCTGCTCCATCTCTTTGTGCTGGAGGTTCTGTTGCAGCAGAGCCCTCTTGGCCTCCAGCTGTTTCTGCCTGTGAGCCCTCTCTGCTGCAGAGGACACTGTGTCATGGCCCTGGTGCTGGTCCACACAGAGGAAGCAAATGATCTGCTGGTCTGTGCGGCAGAACAACTTCTTCAGCTCATTGGCTCAGAGCAGAGGTTTTCCTGGAGCTTGTCAGAGGGCGCCACCAGCTGTGTCTCTGTAGCACTGCAACATTTCGATGAGGCTGGAGGTGGGTCTCACAGTAAGAGACCAAACACTGCAGACAGGAACTGACCGCCTTTAGCTTCCTCCCAGTGCACACATCACAGCTCACATCTCCAGGACCGGCAAAGCAGTGGTCAGCAGGGGCGCTGTGAGCCCTGTCGTCTTCAGCTTTTTCACTAGATTGGCTAACACTGTGTTTTTGGCCAGGACAGGCCTGGGAGTGAATATCTCTCTGCATTGAGGACAGCTGTACCTCACCTCTTGGTCCCAGTTGGTTTGAATACAGTCCATGCAGTAGCTGTGTCCACAGGGAAGAGTCACTGGATCCTTCAGTGTTTCCAAACAGATTGAACAGGTTAAGGCGTCTGCACTGAGTGCTCTCTGCGCCATCTCTGCGCTCGGTGAGATTGACTGTGTTAGTTTCACTTCTACAAACATGAAACCTAAGTCTGCAGTGGGAGGAGACAGGCTCCACCCCCTGGTCTGAGCAGGACTGACTTAAACTATTGTAGAAGCTGTTCTTAGTGTCAGAGGCTTTTGATTTGACTTGAAAATGTCCTTTATTTCTGAAAACCTTCAGCCTGACACTTTCTCTGTTAATGTCCCTCAGGATCTGGAGTTTGTTGATAAATGATTTCACATAATGCAGTAATGTCCTAAAGAGCTTATTATATGAACGTGAGCTTGAGGACGGTTGTGATAGAAATATTTCAAATAAAGGTGTGGCCTGATTTATGGTTAAACGTCTGAGTCATGAGGAAGAAAAACTGCACAAAGGTCAAAGCAAACTGCCTTCAGAGGAGAAAAACTGATTTGGAGCCAGGACCAGATTTGTACAAACAAATGTAATGTAGCTTGATACCATATTAATATCAAGTTTGAATAAATCTAAAAATTTATTCAAACTTTTAAGGTGTTTAATAAACTGCAGATTTCTTTACAAAATGACATTCGTTCTGGATTTACAAATTAATTCACGCATCACAAACAGTCGGCTACATGTGTGTTTGTAATAAGCTTCATGCTGATTAATTATACATTTATGTAGCACAAATTACTGCAGACGAATAGAGACATTTAGGTAAACAACACGGAGAATGAAGTGGGAGCATCAGAGAAAGAATTATTCGTAATGAAAATGCCTCGTATGGAGGATTGAAAGTGCCACAATTAAATAAATAAACACACCATTAAATAAATACATCTTTAATTAATAATTGAATATTTCACAAATGTAATAGATCAATGTGTCATTGATTAATTAAATTACCAATGATTATGTGTAAAAACAGTATATATTAGCGACTTGTATCGAGCTTTATTAGTGATACAGAGATGTGCGTTACAGACATATTTTTTGCATTATTTATTTGTGTGGATGCATTTCTTTAAGACCTGTCCATACATTTTAAAGTAAGTTAAAATGAAGCAAAATCAACTGGATGTTATTCTTCTGGGATTCAGTTTGGAGAAATCTGCTCTAATCAGATGTTTTGAAGATGGAGTTTCCAGACTAGGATGGTTTGAACCTGCAGAATTTTTTCAATCTAAACATATTTGATTGTGGAGAATAATTTTTATGACCCGCCTCTGGGATTTACTAATGGACATGAGGTTTACATAAGAGAAGAGACATGTCTAGACTTTGTTGTCACTGTAGGAAATCTGTCTTCTGCATATGACCCAACCTTCAAACACACTGAAAGAAACTCTGGCTCAATATTCAAACCACAGACCTTCTTTCTGTGAGTGGAAATAACCAGAACGAGACGGAGCAGTGCAGAACGAAGTGTGCTTTATTAGCTACTGATCCGAGGCCCTGAGCCACGATCCACACTTTTCAAAAACACACCCGGGTTACAATACCAGCCTTGGACGGGAGGAAGACTGCGGCTTTAGCTTCCACTTCAGTTCATCCACAGAAAACTCCTAAAATCCTTCTCGTTTCGCACTTTCTCAAGTTTAAACGCGTTACGTCTTAAGGCACAAGTCGGCGCCGCTCGGCCTTCGGTGAAGTCTTACATAAATTAATATATCATCATAGTTGTAATAATGTACAGTGAAAGTGAATCTAGTCGGGTTCGGGGTCCGAGCTGGTGAGGGAGAAAAGCTCATTCATAGTAGACATCGTAGTATTTATAATAGTATTATACGCGTATTGATAGTTTCCAGTGACGTCACTCGAAGGAACGGAGCCACATCTTAACAATTACTTTTTTAGATGCATCAAAACTGAATAATAATATAACAAACCAACCAAAAGGAATTATGAGTTATTTTCTAATAAAGGAATTTAGACACTATAATAGGTTAATATGATCAGTAGTGACCCATTTAAAAACAGAATTGTCCCTTTCTGTTTGTAGCTAATGTTAAGTCTATGGCCAGTGTTTGCTAGCGCCCTCTAGAATGGCGGAAAAGTTCAATTTGTAGCATTCAATCCTGAATAAACAAGACGAAAATGACTAAAAAGTTTCCTAATGCTGTGTCGTCAGGAAAAAAGGTTTTTTAACGGACAAATCACCGATTATTAAATAGTTTCTAAAAACACGGCTCCAGATCTACTCCGATGACGTCGCCTGAAACCTATCAATCGCTCTCACATCCACAGGTGCACAAACAAAAGGAAACACATTTAAAACGGTGCTACAGCTAAACTAAGAGCTACACATTGCACTAAGCGTTGGTTGGTTGGTGAGGACGTTGGTGTGGGTGTTTTAGCGGCTCCTCGTGGGGCGGGGGGTTCACGGGGGTCTCGTTTAAACGGCCTCCACGTAGTTGGCGGGGAGCATGCCCGTCTTGCCGGTCCGCTGCACGGTGCCGTACATCCAGCCCTCGTCGATGGCCTGGACGTTCACGATCACGTCTCCGTCTTTGAAGGAAACCTCGTCGTTGTCGGCGGCCGAGTAGTCGTACATGGCGCGCACGGTTTTCTGGGGAAGAGAGAGAGTGGAGGTGGACGTTTTGTAAAGCGGCTTTTATCAAGACGTGCAGGTGATGAGGGAAAAATTTATTTACAGATATATCTTTTGCTAATGACTTGACTTTAGCATTTTTTGCCATTTCTGCGAACTGCATTTGTGGTTTCTGTCCAACATGTTTTACTGGATACTTTGTAAGTCTTTGCCGTGTTTTTGTGGAGTTCGGTGGACTTTTTTACTGCAGAAAGTCCATAATGGTCCTGTAGAAAGAAGCTTTTAAAAGTAAACATCTCATCACTCATCAGCTAAACCCATTGAGACCTTCAAATTTCTTCTTCTGAGACACTGAAGAGGCACCAAGAGCCCCACAAGAGAGCTACAGGAAACAAGAAAGGGACAAACGAGGAGATGGTGAAAGACTGTTGTGGAGTGGTGGGAGCTGCGCAGGAGGAAGAGGAAGGAGGAGCTGACCAGTGCAGGACACCATGCTCTGAAACAGGGACAAACCCAGGAGGCGGTGCACCCTTTCAGAGTATCAGGGGAGACTGAAGGCAGCCAGCCAGGTTCCTCCGGGTGCTACGGTTTCCTCTACCTCTAAAAACATGCTGATCAGGTCGGCCCACAGTGGCAGCGCAGCTCAGGCGCAGCGGCTCAGGACTAACACCTGAACACAATTACGTTGTACGCTTGTACAACGACAATAAAGCACTTACTTAATTACCTTTCTAAAAAACTAATACTAAATTAAAATGGACAATGTTCTTTGCATTTGCCTTGGCTTCTAACACAAGTCGAGCTCCTCCTTTTTCTTACCTGTTTTTGTTCCTTCTGTTGGTGATTTCTTGTCTGTTTTTTAGATGTTTACCTATACTGTGTTTTACATTGCTTTAACTTGGCCTGTCTTTGGTATTGCTTCAGTCTTTCCTGTTTGTTAACATTAGTCAAAGAACAGTCCTCATCATAAACCGGAGGCTTGTATTCTGACTTACTCCGGTGGTGGAGGGTGTGAGGCACGGAGGACACGGTGGTCTGCTGAGTGGCCACAGACGAGGACCTCTGCTGCAGCTCCACGGTGCGGGCCTGTTGGTATCCTGCAAAGAAGTCACTCGGTCTCACACATTGAAAACCAAAGGCACCAAGGGAAAAAAAGTCTGTTAAATGTTGGGCTCGTACCGACGGAGGAGGTCATGAACCCGTTGCTGTACAGCGACAGGTGGTGGTCCGCGCCTGGGACACCTCGGATTTCTCGTCAGCCACCCCGCTCAGGCGCTGGTGGAGCGGGAGTGCTCTTGCTGCGCTTCTGGGCTTGCACTGGGACCAATCAAAGGGGAGGAGAAGTTTGTGTTGAGGCTTAGAAGGTGTATGATCATTCTGCTCAATTTGTTTATTTGATAACAACACATTGTATTTTTACTAAGAAAACAGACTTAAACTAAATTACTTTCTATATGAGGGATGTCAGACTCTTAAACTTGCCGCATATATCTTATTTGACCTTTATTAACCGAGTCAAGGACAATATTGAAGCGTAAACGGTGTGGAGGGCCCACATCGGTGGTCAATGCAGTGAAAACCATTGTCCCACACCTTAATTTAGGCTATGAACTAGGGCTGGGCGATTTTGCCTGAAAAGAAAATCTCCGATTTTTTTAAAGAAAAATTCGAGTTTCGATTCGATTTTCGATTTTTTTTCTTCCATGCACTTAAAAATGACTACAGATCAGAGATATATTGTCAAAAGTGTCACTTTATTGCAGTGATTGTCCTCAAGAGTTAAAATGCGTAAAACAATCCCAAAATAAAAAGTGAATGAGCCTCTGGCATTAGGGCAGGGTGATATGATAACATCTGACAAAATACTTCAAAAACAAAGCCTTTAAGATGGGGCAAATTCATTATACAGCTATTTTATTCTCTTCATCTAAATTCACTTAAATCTCTACCTTTATCTGGAAGAACACAGAAGATAAGATGAAGGTGCAGATAATTGTAGCAATATTATTTCATCTCCATCACAGTAAAATGCTCCTGTAAGTTCACCTGGCTCTGTGCAGTTTACTTGTTTTATTGTCAGGAGCCTGGGATAGACCTGTGAGTATTAACGCGTTTGGGACATGTGCCTCTGCAACATGAGTCACATTTATTGTAGTTTTCAGGCGCACAGATACACACACGCACAGATACACACACGCAGGAGGGACAGAGAGCGGGGGAGAGAACTGCGTATACGAGTTTGTCCTGAGACTTCACGTGAGCGCTCCAGATCAGAGGATATTATTATTACCTAAACCGCGTTTGCATTGTGGTTTCTTCACCGTGTTGTTGTTAGCGTCAGGCTAAAGTAGGAAAGTTAGCTAGCTAGCAAGGCAGTGTGCAACTTGTCAGAGTTCATCCAAGATGCAAATCCTGAGCCTTTCCTCGCAAATATGAGCAACTCAAGGGACATACTTCATTCATTTCATTAGATTCTTAATCTCTGTAATCGCTTTCCATCGCACATGTTGTTGTTTTGACGGTGTTACGCGGGGAGGAGCTGGCTCACACGCGCTACGGTAACCCACAAGGACGAAATGCGAAAGATTCCAAAAAAACTGTGGTGGAAAAAAACTCGAATTTGCAAAATAAAAATCGTTTTAAGCTACAAATCGATAAATCGATGAAATCGATTTTTGCCCAGCCCTACTATGAACCTTAAAAACCAGTTCATACCCCAGTTAGTTTTTGAGGTTATAATTGTGTAGAGTTATGAAACTTGCAGTAAACAGTACCATGTGTGCCAAATCAACAGAATCATGAGGGGCCCCAAAATTTATCTTAGGGCCGCATTGGCCCCGTGCCACACTTTGGGCACTCTGTTCTATAGATAATTGGCTGCACACTAGAATAGGGGGTACTCCAAGTGTAAATGGACTGTTTAAGGAGTAAGTGAGACAAAGAAAGTCGGGGAACACTATTTTTTGCACCAGTAATATTCATGAAACATTAAAGCAGTACTAAGTAACTTGTTTACATTAATAAATCCTTTCCTTAGTCCCACTGGTGGTAATACAAGTGTTAATGGGATGATTGGAGGGTCTCTCATCTCCCCCTGGTGTCTCTGGCCAGAAAACCACAATTGCAACTTTCCTGCCACCGGACCGGAGCCACCAATACACACTAATGGAATCACGAAGATGAAGCTAACAGGCAAAGCTAACTGCGGGCTAGCGCCACTTAAACAGTATTTACAGCCAAGTTTGAGTGAAAAAATTATCTCCATTGTGTAATGGATGTACAATATCCCTCCTCCCTTTGTCTTTTCTATGAGCGTAGTATTTACTCTCACGGACAATTAATGAGTAAAAAACGCAACATGCTACGACACCTGCAGTGGCGCTTATGGCCTCTAGGGCATGAGTTACTTAGTACTGCTTTAATAAAAAGTTTAATTATTAAACATAATACAAACAGTAAATAATAATAGTAAACAGTTGCCCTGTTTTACACATATTGGTCACAGGTGATACTGTATTTCCCCCTAATAACAGCCTTACGGTTAAGTGTTAACATTATTTTTAACCGATTAAGCCCATGAAACGTTTAACCGACTGATTATGAACATACAACTTTCAATCAACACTTTGGGAACCCCAGTCTGAGAAGGTAAATGGCCATTAAGCCCTTTTGAATCAACTCCTGGACCAAGTAACCATCCCTAAGTCAAAGTTCGTACATCCTTTGTATCTGTAATCCTCTCTTTACTCACCTGACATCATGTGCAGACTCCTGGACTGGATGTTGTCCTCAGCCGGATCGTAGTCAAACCAGAGCCAGGTTGGTACGCCACACACGCAGATCTGAAAGATGAAATTAATCACATTTTCTCTGAACTACAGCTACTATACCACTATACCATGAATGTTTTTGTAGACATTTGTTCCTACCGGTGATGGTCTCCTGGTCGTGCTCGATGGCGCGCCTCCTCTCCATTCCACTACGCGGCGCTGAATTCCCCTGTAGTTCACGTCGCTCATCTCCTGGGTGGTCTTCTTTACGCGCTCCATCACTGGGTCGGTGGCGGTGGAGGTGAAGCTCCCTTTGGTCTTCTCGAAGTCCTCGTGGTACCTCACTGAAGGCAGACAGAAGGGAATAAGTGAGTGCAACTATTAAACATTTATTCCAATAGTGATGGCTCTTTTCTGGGAGCCGAGTCTTGAGATCCGTTCATTTCAAAGAGCCGTTAAAAGACTGGCTCTTTTTATGAAGAATTTTATAAGGCAGCCAGATAAATCACGATATCTAAGACACGATGGATAAAAATCTTGCGGCACAACTAATAAAAAGAGGCTGCAACTGTCTGACAAATCATCTTTAGTGCATTTAGCTTTGACTTGTGTCGCCTGCTCTGTTGTTGATCTTGTGTTTGTTCGGGGGAGTTCTGGGTAAAATTGACCAAGAAAAGACTTGGCTCTTTTCACAATTGAGATCTGGTTCAAACCATTAACCTTAAAGAGCCGTTTAAAAGAGCCGGTCAGACATGAATGTGACATCACTCATTTCCAAAGAGGGAGTTCAAGTATCTCGGGACTTGTTTACAAGTGAGATATGGATGGAGAGTGAATTCGGCAGATGGACGTGGGGCAGATGTTGTATCTGTTGTGATGAAGAGGGAGCTGAGTCAGGGGCAAAGCTCTAGATTTACTGATCGATCTACGTTCCTACCCTTAACTATGGTCATGACAAATGGCCGCTGGCTGCTCTGCTTTACGACCGCAACACTGGAGTCCGCCATTGCTGTAGTACCTTCATATAGCCGCTAGTCTCCCATTGAAAAGCATTGGACTTTAGACACGTTAAAAACAACTTAACGCCTGGTTCTATTTTTTAAACACTTTCTACGGCTGCATATTCCTCCTGAGATAACGCTGGGTTAGTCACAATTAAAGAAACCAGGCTGGTTTTCGAAAGACATTTTTTTGAAATCTCGTACTAATGAGGGTCGGACTGTTAGCATTGGAGCTGCACGATCTACACGTCATGCAAGAGCCGAGTCTACAGTGAAGATCCCGCCCTTATGCTCTTTTTAGGAACATGCTTCATCAGAGCTGGGGAGGAAGAGTCTGTAAATCCGCCATGATTTCCCCTCGAACGTGGTCATTATGGTAACGGGGAGGAGTGAGGAGTTGTCTATTCTTTTAATGGTCTATGGTCATGACTGAAGGACAAGATCGCGGATACAAGCCACTGGAAGGAGTTTTCTTCGCAGGGTGACTGGGCGCACCCTCAGCGATAGGGCGAGGAGCTCAGACACCAAGGCATCGGTTACGGATGCCTCCTCGTCGTTTTGGGCATGTCTCATTGGAAGGATGGAAGGAAGAAAGGAAGGAATTTATCCATATAGCGCCTTTCACAGACATGGTCACAAAGCGCTTTACATGGCACAATTTCAATTCACTCCTCATACGGTGGAGGTAAGCTACGTAACTATGTACCTCGGCAGCCCTTTGGGACAGACTGACAAACATCTACCCCAACCACCATTTACGTCATCAATCCTAAACTACTGTACACGTTTTAGTGGTAGGGGAAACCGGAGTACCCAGGCGAAACCTACACGGAATGTTAGTAATGAGAGTCTTACTCCAGAGATGATGCGCTGAGTCTCTCTGACGCGCCTCATCTCAGGAGTGTCCAAAACGAAGGCGGCTTTTCCCTGGATCTGTTTACGGAAACTGTCCGAGTACAGCACCTGCAGGAGAGAGTTTATTTAATACACGTGGTGATATTGATACAGCGGCGACTACTTTCTACAGCACAGAGAAGAGGTGAAAAGACACACACGATGGAGATAAATAAAACACTGGGAGGAGGAACGTTACAGGGATCTTGGATTAAGAGGAGAAAGGATTACAAAGAGGTGAAACAGATTATTAGCACCAGATTAGCACCACTTTTCGAATGATCAGAAAAAAGAATATACATGTATTTGGTGATTTACCCACAAATTGTTTTGTTTAAAGTCATTGTTTTAATGTGGTTCGAAAATGGTTGGTTTTCAACAGAACATGAAGTCAACGTTTACAGGTTAAAGGGATACTTCGGATTTTTGACATAGGGCCTCATTTCTAGTTATCCAGAGTGTTGTTGATGTCTGGAGATATTTTTTTCTTAAATTCATGCAGTTCTTATATTTGAAGAGTCTAGTGGCGCTAGGCTAGGGCAAGGCTAAAGCATTTCTATGGTAAAGTCTAGCCTGCATTAAAAAACAGTCTGACCCACTCCACAGTGCACCTGAGGTAATCACTTATAACACCAGACTAACCATATAAATGTCTGTGTCGATAGAATAATTTTAACCATTTTGCATTTAAAATAACTTTATTTGAGCAGCATCAGCTTGTGGCTGTAAGCTAACGCAGCGGCGGAGTGATCTGCGAGAAATAGTCCCTAAAAATGCGGTAATTCATGTGATACAAGGTAAGTTATATTAAAAAAAATATTCTATTAACACAGACATTTATATGGTTAGTCTGGTGTTATAAGTGATTTGCCTCAGGTGCACTGTGGAGTGCGCCACACTGTTTTAATGCAGGCTAACTGATACCATAGAAATGCTTTAGCCTTGCTCTAGCCTAGCGCAACTAGACTCTTCAAATATAAGAACTGCATGAATTTAAGAAAAAATATCTCCAGACATCAACAACACTCTGGATAACTAGGAAATGAGGCCCAATGTCAAAAATCCCGAAGTATCCTTTAAATTAAGTCGACTAGGGCTGAACGATATTGAAGCAACTTGCGATACGGCTGTGCAATATCGCAATAACATATTATTGCGATATTCACGAAACCATTTCAACATATTCTATTCTAATTAAACACAAAATTGTAAATAATTAGTTTTTCAGCAAATTCTTAAAAAAAAAGACACAAGACATAAGTTCAATGCATTGTTTGTTTTGGCTGAGTTTGCAAAAAAAAAAGACTTTAGTGATGTTGCGATATATTGTGGCTTCTCGCAATACAGATATTGCCTCACCCAATATCGCGATAGTTTTTGTGATATATTGTGCAGCCCAAATTTACTCATTTATTACCAAAAATCTATTAAGAAAAGAAAACAAGCTTAACTTTCAATCCAACAAGACAATTTTTTCTTGTTTCTCTGTTTTTGTACATGTTCTTTCTTGAAATCTTTACGATTATTTCCAAAGCGCGACCAAAAAAAGTCCAGACACGCGATGAAGGCAGCGTGATGAAGAGGAGGTAAGAGGATGAAGGTTAGGAGAGGCGCACACAGAGGCCGGTGCCAGATTAATACGATTAAACCGTAGCAAAGGGAGAACTCTGTTAGCTGGGGCTGAGGTTAACGTGAGGGACACAGCTTTTTGGTACCGAGCTAATGTTTTCCTGGTTCTTTTTGACCCGTGCCATCTCAGGAGTGAACACCACGGGAGTCCCTTTGATTGCACTGTCCTTATACAAAACCTATGGAACAGAAGCACAGCGCCACCAACGGGGCGGTCAGACACATCGCAAACAGGACGGTAGACATAACACACTGCACGATGCAAAACAGGAACAGGAATTTAAGCTAATGTTACGTGAATTTATTTGTGTAATCGTTTGTCTGGACTGAACTCTCACCGAGTATCCCCCCAAAAGCCTCGTCTTAACCGAGCACATTTTCTCCGGTTTGACTTACCCAAATCTAAAAGCTTCTTGGAAATGCGTCAAAATAGCAGCAAACACGAGATTTAAATGAGGAAAACGCAGCAAAAGAGCGACAAAATTTGATGAAAAAGCATTAAAAAAATCAACAAAAAACGCAGCAAAAAAAGTTATAAAAACGCAGCAAAACAGGCAACAAAAAAAGTGATGAAAAAGAATAAATGTGGAGTATATTATGTATCATTCAAACACTTTGATCTTATATGGACTGTAATAGTGATGATGGTGAATAACAGTAATACCAACATGGTAATAAAATAGGTATACTGTAGGAAACAAAATGATACACTTGTTATAAAGTGTAACATACTATGAATGTGACTTAATATAATACATTGTTGCGTCTGTGAATATGTAATCAACTTAATTGTTAATTGTTTTGTAAGATAATAAGAACTAAGCAGTGTTATTGTTGCAACCACATTATTATTAAGTTTATGAACAGGGGTGGGAGTCAATAAGCTTGTCTTCTTCCCACTCCTTTTCGAGCTTGAATGTAATTATTTATTTATTTTTCTTTTGTTGTGTTTTTTCTGGCTTTTGTGCCTGTGTTGTGTGGCTCGAAATAAAATAAAAAAATCAATCAATCAATCAATCAATCAATCAATCAATCAGAAAGCAACAAAAAAGTGATGAAAAAGCAACAAAAAAGCAGCAAAAAAGCAACAAAAAAGTGACGAAAATGCAGCACAACAGGTGACAAAAAAGTGATGAAAAAGCAACAAAAAGCAACAAAAAGCAACAAAAACCCAGCAAAAAGTGATAAAAACGCAGCACAACAGGCGACAAAAGCAGCAAAAAAGCAGAAAAAAGTGATAAAAAACAGAAAAAAAGTGATAAAAAAACAGAAAAAAGTGATACAAAAGCAGAAAAAGTGATAAAAAAGCAGAAAAAAGTGATAAAAAAGCAGAAAAAGTGATAAAAAACAGAAAAAAGTGATAAAAAGCAGAAAAAAGTGATAAAAAAGCAGAAAAAGTGATAAAAAACAGAAAAAAGTGATAAAAAGCAGAAAAAAGTTATAAAAAGCAGAAAAAAGTGATAAAAACAGAAAAAGTGATAAAAAGCAGAAAAAAGTGATAAAAAAGCAGAAAAAAGTGATAAAAAAGCAGAAAAAAAGCAACAAAAAGTTATGAAAAAGCAAAAAAAAAAATGCTGCAAAATAGGCGACAAAAAGCAATAAAAAAACGCAATAAAACAGGCGACAAAAAAAGTGATGAAAAACGCAACAAAAATACAACAAAAAAGTGATGTTAACATGGCAACAACGCGAGGAAAAACCTCAGATCTAAATTTGTAGGTCTTGGCTTTCAGATGAGGCGTCACACTGGCCTATAGGCTTTAAACTCCAGTGGAAAAGCTTTTAGATTTAAGGGAAAACTGAACTGGAGAAAACGCGCTGGTTAAGGTGGGAGTTAAGAGGTTAATATTTACATAACTATTTCAAATGTTCCTTTATTTGCATCGTACGTTCACACACACAACAGCAGATCCCTTTAGCGTCATGATGAACCATTGCAAAGTTAAAGAAAGATGGCTGTCACATAGGGGGAAACGTCTCAGCAGGAGGCCGAACAGTCATTCGCTGCAAAGTGGAAATTAACTTTATGGGAGAGAAGAAGCAGAGCTGTGGGTTAGCGAGAACAAGAGGAACAAATATACAGTTCAGCAGGGAGTGACACGCTTTCAGAGGCAGATGGGAGGAAATTAATTGGGGGGGGGTGGGGGGGGATAAGGTTGAGAGAGGAGCGGGAAACGCAGGAAGTGATCGATGATGAAGGTGCAGGAAATGGCTGCGGTCGGGAGGAAACAATGGAGGAGGAAGATCATGTAGAGTCAAGACCACAGTGATATGGAAGTAACGTAAACCAGTCAAGATCTTTTGTCTTTTACCACCATAGGTCTACTCTTACAGAGCTAAGCTGACGCCAAAATGTGCATATAATGAATTCCCATTAGGCATAAGAAGAAGGTATTGTGAGAGCTAGAAATGCGCGGCTTCGAACTTTCACGACTTGAAAATGAGAGAGGCAGCTCATTTTCATTTCAAAATGAGAGAGGCAGCTTCAAAAACAAGTTAGCATTTCCTTTCAAGTGATGCTAACAACGTCCAGCAAATGTTTTTAAAAGGAATTTTTGGCTCCAAACTTGATCGGTGCAGCAGCAGCAATAGGGAAAACACAAATAAGCTGCCCTGTATAGTATCGATACCAAACGGCTACTTTTTAAGTATCGATACCGGGTAAAAAGTAGCCTATCAATACAGTCTGATTGCTGATTTTAACCCGCGATAGAGCCGACTACAAGGCTCTTTTTAAACATCTGATCACAATATTACACTTTGTTTCGTAATGCTTTTATGACTTTACCATAAAATTATGTTTTTCCATACACAATGAAGGCTAATTATAAATATAAAAATATCTTAATTTTGCCTGGAGAAATGGTGAGCTATATTATTCTAATTCGGTGAAGCAGTTTTTTGGCCTTTTATCTGGTGTTATTTCAGCAGGAGATTCAGATAAAGTTTTTTGCTGTGTTTGTCTATGGAGCCCTCAACAATTTGAACCCGGAGGTAGGCAGGCGTATTATTGATGTTATTGGCCTATAACTTGTTGGACTGAATAAACGGCTACTACT
The DNA here is from genome assembly GCA_007210695.1 of Neogobius melanostomus. NCBI lineage: Eukaryota > Metazoa > Chordata > Actinopteri > Gobiiformes > Gobiidae > Neogobius > Neogobius melanostomus. The sequence continues at coordinate 86,122 of VHKM01000152.1, forward strand.
ACATTGACATTGTTTAATTAACCAGTTAAAGTACCATAGTTTTAATTTGTACATTAATAATATATAAATAACCAGTTCTAGAAATGTATATTGAATCAGTATCTACAAATATGATCCAAAGGTATCGGCCATCACTAGTGCCACTAGTACTACATTTCTTGAAATTGAGTGAAATTCTTTCTGCAACACTATATTGTAAACGCAGCAACGTGCAAATAAGACTTTGCTCCTGATTACAGCACGTTTTATCAGTCGCTAGCATGTAGGCTTTGGTGGTCAACCCGACAGCTAGAAACGAGTTGATGCTACAGCTAAATTAATTAAATTAGCCGGTCTTTTCACAGTTTGAAAACTTAGCCCCTTATTTAAGATCAATCCCCTGTGGTCTTGACTTAACTCAAAGAGAATAAAGATGAAGATGGCGTGTGGAAGAGGAGCAGCGCCGCAGACGCAGAGGAACATTAAAGATGGAGGTTTTCACGGTGAACTGTTAGCGCGGGGGCTTTAGCGGCAGCACACTCCAGGTTTGGGATGGACCCGTGTACCGAGCTGATGTGCTTCTGCGTCTCTTTGACCCTCTTCACTTCGGGCAGGTCCGAGATCGCGATGCCCCGCCCAACGCTCTCCTTGTATTTGATCTACACTCCGGAAGAAAAGCTTGGATTAAGAGACATCCACCCGCGAAGACAGAGGCACTGTTGTCCATTAAGTCAGACATTTGTCACAACAAGGGGAATATCAGGATGAGCGAAGGAATTATACATTTAGAAATGCAGCTTAGCAACGTAAATATAAGAGAAAATGCATTGCAAATTTCTTTCATTGTATTTTCACATGAAAATCCAAATACATTTAGAGAAAATGGCCTGATTGAAGTTTGTGAATCCAGGTTCTTCTAAACTAAAACATGTTTTATTTCATTTCTGGATGTGTTCTATGGAAGTATTAGATATTAGGATATTTACAGGGTTTAACTTTGTTTGTCGAATTACAACAACACTAAATCATCTATAATTTTATACTCTAGTTATTCAGTAGTCACAAAGGTGGGGACAAATATATTGCAATACGTCTTTGTTGTGTTACAGACATCGTATCAGAAACGCAATACTCTTGATATTCTACTCACTCAAGAAAATAATATACAGATGTTTTTGACTTAAAAGTGGTGCTGTTAACACCAGTTTGGTGCTGATTAGTTAAAAAAAAAAAGCCAGACTTCTACAATGTCATTTGCACTTTGCAAAATGTTTTACTCAATGTCTGACTCATTTATTTTTAGTTTATACCGTTTGGGCCTTAATACTGTAAAACAGGATACTTCAAATGGTAAATTAGTTACTACAACATGCTCAGTAATGCTGGTATTTTCTAGCTTGTACTTGCTACAAGCTAGAAAAAGCACCTCATTAATGCGATAGAATACATTGTATCGAACTAAGTATTGTGTCGGGTCCTCTGTATCGTGATACGTATCGTATCGGGCCCTCAAAGTGTGTCGTCCCAGCAAACAGTACTAAAAGATGCACTGTGTCATATTTGACCCAGCGGCTGTATTGAGCTTAGTGCCTTCACTTTCCATCCCGGTGGCTCCTATGATGCGTCAGGATCCATTTTATTTCAGGTTTTTTAGGGTTTCTGGTAGGTTTGCGGAATGAAATGCATACGTAACCACGGCTACTGTTCAATCAGCAGTGAAAAGCTCCTGGAGCGTCCTACAGGTCATCGGATGGTGAGTAAAGCCGCCATGCTAACCACCCAAGCATCCGCTGGGTAACTGAAAGGTCAAATATGTATTATTAACTTTTTTTGTTTTTACATAAAAAGTTGCATAGTGCACCTTATCTTTTACTTTTACTTGAAAAGTAAATTAAATAAAATTATTTATTTCTTTTACTTCTACTTAAAAATAAATAATTTTAAAACAACCTCACTCTTAATTCAGCAAATATTGTGGCTTCTCTACCCACCTCGGATCATCAGCGCTCAGATGAACAGAACCCTAAAATACTACACGCATCTCAATTTGTTTTGAAGGGGTAAGAATGTCGTCTTGCACTTTATGGACAACAATGTGTGAAGATAAGACGGCACAGCAACAGGATTAACCACACAAAATCCTGAAAATTTGAAAAGCATAATGTAGTTTAGTCGTTAGATATTGGGGTCCATTTGTGGCACATTATGTTGGAGAATGAAGGAAGCGTAGGGTCACTCTGAAGTCCTCTCATGTGTTAATGCTTCTGATTAAGAAAAATATCTAATGTGCCAGAAAATTGCAATTAGACATTTTTCCGAATCGTTCAGTCTTTTTTGGGGAGAGACTATATACGGGATCACCCAGAAGTGTACCGTGCTAATGTTTTGCTGGTTGCGTTTGACCCGCTCCATCTCCGGGGTTTCTGGACTGACGTGCCCTGTCCCACGCCTTCTCTGTACTGATGCTTAAGGCAAGTGGACACAAAAGTATTACAAGTATGATCAGAAAAGGTTACAAAAGTTTGTTTTTGGATGTAGTGGAGGGATCAAAAATGGGAAGCACAAATGATTGGTTAGGGTTTAATAAAGTCTGGTTTGGTAGATACTGTGGAAACGGTAAAAGCTGTAAAAACTTTAAACTTAGACTATCAGTAGGCCTGTCACAATAATTCAATTTTAAGTCCCCACGGAAACCCTGTAATCACTATATCAACTTCAATAAATGACAGATAAACAATATTTTATGAGCTCAGTATTTGGTCTGTACATTTACCCACATTCTTTTCTTATTTTCTTTCCTGAAACGCATCGTATAGCATTATGTTTCATGTTTACAGCAACTTGTGTGTTATTCATATTCACTTCCTGATTTTCACGCGATAAGCCCCTCCCACTTCACGTCACGAAGAAAGGTTTAAGCTTAGCAAGAAATTACTTCAGAATTTATTATTGTGACAGGCCTAAATATAAGATGTAATATTAAATCTACTTCTAACTTTCTGACTGTCTTTTATATTTGTCAACTGCAAATAAAGTCTACATGTGTAAAAGGGGTTCGAGGAAAAATGGAAACCAACACAGGAAAAAGTAAATCGAATGGATTGAGGGCTGGTCGGGGTAAAAAAAAGATTAGTTTTATCTGGGGGGTCACTCCTGTTCAGATCTACCAAGCTGATATTCTTCTGAGTCTCTTTGACCCTCTTCACTTCAGGCAGATCTGGGATGGACGTGGCTTGACCCAGTGACTCCTTATAGTGAATCTGTGCCGTGTGTCGCACCAAGACAGAAACAAGACAAAACAAGACGACAATGAAGACGATGGACAGAGAAATTGAGACACAGTTTTTGTTAGATGGAGTAAGTCTACACTGGATACTAAAGTAGTGGCTCCATATTACAGCACACGGTATGTTCTGGTTTTCCTTACGGGCATTAGGAAATAGTCATAATAATAATGTGGTTATGTTAGCGCTGATGCTAACTGAATTATGTCATTTGAATACAGAGGGAAATTGTGGAAAGGGAAATGATTTTAGACCAATGTAGCTTTGCTGGAGTAAAAACCAGTGGTGGAAGAAGTACTATTGTTAAAGGTAGAAGTACAGATACAGGAGCAAAGATTTTACTTTAAAATAACTATCATCTATCATTATCATCTATTCTGGTGATATTTCTGATCAGTCCTCCTTTATAGCAGCTTTAGGGCGTTGGTTAGGTCGACCAGAGCCAGGTTTTGACCCACGACAGGCGCTTTTTGGGTCAGTGTGAATCTATCCGCAGCACTTTGGGAGGAACTCTGCTCCGAGACAGGCTGAAACAGGTGTCGCTCTCTCGGAGCAGCTCCACTCTAACCCTGGGGCGGAGCGGGTGTGGTGTGAAGGAGGTCGACCTCGAGCTGAACTTGTCTTTCCTCTTTTTTTCAAGCGACAAAGGACTTATTTGTAATGATCAGGGAAGTGCATGGACTGGGCTCTGATCCAGGTGGCATTCGGTGAACAGCTGACCGTTGTTTCGTGACTGATGGTGCGACTTTTGGAACGAGAGGATGTGAACGTGAATGAACTGGCTTTGAAGTAAACAATTCCAAATACTTTCATCCAGTTCAAAAATGTCGTGGAGCAGAAACATCACCATAAATGTACTTAAAGGGGGGTATTATGTAAAATCGACTTTTCAAGCTTTATATCATGTTATTATGTCATTCCCTCATTAAACACATACCTGGAGTGTTGCCTTGGCTCATTCACATATTTTTGAGTAATCAGTAAAAACTTAGACGGCAGCCATTTTAGGTGTAGCTCTGCCTCAGTCCTCCTAGGAACGCCCCACCTCCTGGAGACGCCTTTTGTCACCAGCCAAGCCACCAACCACTGCTCCTCAGCTCAGCAGAGCCCCCTCCCCGCACAGTAGTGTTGTTTAGATGCCACAGCAGTGTGCTGAAGGGGGCGTGTCGGAAAGCTTCTTAAAGAGACAGAGGCCTATTTCAAGACGTTCAGTACAGCCATTTTGAGAGAGCAATTTTATTCAAGGCAGTTATTTTAATTTACTGCATATACAGACCAACAGAAGGTTACGTCATCATTGTAGTATGCTATAGACTGGTGCTATGTGATTGAAAAAGTATAATACCCCTTCTTTAAGTGAAGTCTAAGTACCTATCAATGAGTACTTTTTACTTGTATCTTTACTTTTAGTGAGTAAACTTCCACCTCTGATTAAACAATGATAATGTCAGGGTGGGCAGGTGGAGGAATTAGACGATAAGTTTGAGGAATTAAAGGTTAGGGTTTGTCTGTCGGGTAATGGAAGTCACTCAGGGATTTCTACCAAGCTGATATTCTTCTGAGCCTCTTTGACCCTCTTCACTTCAGGCAGATCTGGGATGGACGTGCCTTGACCCGGTGAATCCTTATAGTGATTCTGTGCCGTGTGTCGCAGCAAGACAGAAACAAGACAAAACAAGACGACAATGAAGACGATGGACAGAGAAATCGAGACACATTTTTTGTTGGATGGAGTAAGTCTATACTGGATACTAAAGTAGTGGCTCCATATTACAGCACACAGTATGTTCTGGTTTTCCTTGAGGACATTAGGAAATGGTAAAAATCATTTAAAATTAGCCTGGTAATGTTTGCGCTGATGTTACTGGATTATGTAATTTGAATACAGAGGGAAATTGTGGAAAAGGGAAAGGATTTTAGACCAATGTAGCTTTGCTGGAGTAAAACCAGTGGTGGAAGAAGTACTCAGATTGTTAAAGGTAGAAGTACAGATACAGGAGCAAAGATTTTACTATTTAACTAATATTACTATACTAGTATTTAACACCTGTTACTATCATCTATTCTTGTGATATTTCTGATCAGACCTCCTTTATAGCAGCTTTAGGGCGTTGGGTAGGTCAAAAATGTCATGGAGCAGAAACATCACCATGAATGTACTTAGGTAAAGTCTAGTAGTTTTTACTTGTATCTTTACTTTTACTGAGTAAACTTCCACCTCTGATAACACAATGATAATGTCAGGATGGGCATGTGGAGGAATTAGACGATAGGTTTGAGGAATTAAAGGTTAGGGTTTGTCTGTCGGGTAATGGGTTCACTCAGGATTTCTACCAAGCTGATATTCTTCTGAGCCTCTTTGACCCTCTTCACTTCAGGCAGATCTGGGATGGACGTGCCTTGACCCGGTGACTCCTTATAGTGATTCTGTGCCGTGTGTCGCGCCAAGACAGAAACAAGACAAAACAAGACGACAATGAAGACGATGGACAGAGAAATCGAGACACATCTTGTTAGATGGAGTAAGTCTATACTAGATACTGAATTAGTGGCTCCATATTACAGCACACGGTATATTCTGGTTTTCCTTAAGGACATTGGGAAATGGTCAAAATCATTAAAAATGTACGTGGTAATGTTGATGCTGATGCTAACTGGATTATGTCATTGGAATACAGAGGGAATTTGCAGAAAAGGGAAAATATTTTAGACCATTGTAGCTTTGCTGGAGCAAATTCATAGTTTCAGTTTCATCATGTGAAAACCAGTGGTGGAAGGAGTACTCAAACTATCAAAGTTAAAAGGAAAAAGGGAGCTCAACAGTTCGGCCGGTATCGGAAGTAATACAAAAAAAAAAATCACATTCAAAAATCACATTGACTTCTCGAAAGATTCAAATATTAAGAGTTTAAATGCACAATGAGGATAATCAGTGTAGTGATAACCACTGAGGTTACACTTTGTAACAACTACACTTTATTTAGCCTTAATAAATGTTGAGTTAACACTTAATTTATCATGAACAATTCATTAGTTAAGTGTAACTAACACTTAATAACTACTTAACAATGAATAAGTGACGTAAGAACTATTCATATGAGTTAGGCATTAACTGTAGTAGTTAAGTAGCTATTAAGTGTTAGTCACACTTAACTATAATGAAGTGTTCATGATTAATTAAGTGTTAACTCATGATTAATTAAAGCTAAATAAGGTGTAGTTATTATAAAGTGTTAAAGTTTAGGGTAAATCTCTCATTTAAAATGTAGTGTTTTATGTCCTTGAGTTACTTAATTGATTAGCTGCTGTCATTATTTTAAACCCTGACCAGATGAATTGAAAGTCCTTAATTAAATAGAGGGATCATGCGCGGTCTTCATCAGGGTTTTCGCATAAATTATTATCTATTCATTAAGTACTTCTGAGTCTAGTTACTTTCCACCACTGATAAAACTATGAAAATGTCACGGTGGGCAAAGCTTGGACGAGTAAGACGATATAGGTGTGAGGAAGGTTAGGGTTTGTCTGTCGGGTAATGGGAGTCACTCAGGGATTTCTACCAAGCTGATATTCTTCTGAGTCTCTTTGACCCTCTTCACTTCAGGCAGATCTGGGATGGACGTGCCTTGACCCAGTGACTCCTTATAGTGATTCTGTGCAGCGTGAAAATGCAGAACAGAGACAGACACAGGCAGATAGACAGTAAATGGACAGGACAAAGACATTGACAAGTAAACATTATTGATATTATTTTAGTTTTCTGGGGTTGAGGAAGTTAGGGGCCAAAACAAGAGGAACCAATGAGGGATTTCTTTACCGTATTTCCAAAAGCATGGCTAAAACGAGCTCATTAATTTACTATTGAACGATTTGTATACACGCTACATTAGACAATTGCCATGAGACCAGAATACATAAAACTGTAGAATCTCTGCAGAAAGCTTTTGATGTGGTCCAGCACACACTTCTGCAGCTAAAACTGGTCCTCAACGCTGAAAAGACCAAACTAATGTTGTTTTCAAATACTAAGAAGGTTCCTCAAACGATCCCCTTAGTGTCCACTTTTGAGGGAAATGTCATAGAGGTGGTTCACACTTACAAATACCTCGGCATATTGCTTGATGACTCCCTGACTTTCAAGCCCCACATAGACAATCTTGTGAAAAAACTTAAACTCAAATTGGGCTTTTTCTTTCGAAATAAATGTTGTTTTCTTTTAAGGCAAAAAAGCGGCTTGTCACTGCAACATTTGTATCTATTTTAGACTATGGAGACCTGTTGTACATGAACGCGTCTGCTCAATGTCTACACAAGATTGGCACTGTATATCATGCTTCTCTGAGGTTCATTACTAACTGTAGGGCTTTGACCCATCATTGTGAGCTGTATTCTCGAGTGGGATGGCCTTCTTTGTCCTCCAGGAGGCTGAGTCATTGGTATACTTTTATTTATAAAGCCATGCTTGGTCTACTGCCCTCTTACATCTGTAACCTAATCTCACGGAGGAGTGTTGGCTCTTATAGTTTGCGTTCAAATGATCATTTGTTGCTCACTGTTCCGTTTGCCCGTTCAGAACTGGGAAAAGGGCATTTGTTCACTCTGCTCCTTCTACATGGAACACGTTGCAAAAAGACTGGAAAATAACTGATCTTATTCCATTGAATGAATTTAAGTCCAGATGAGAGCACTTGAGTCGACCTCTTGTAAATGTTTTTATAATGAGTATGTAATGTGTATGTAATTCTTAAACTGTATCTTTTGCTGCCCCTTGGCCAGGACTCCCTTGAAAAAGAGGTTTTTAATCTCAATGGGACTTTCCTGGTTAAATAAAGGTTAAATAAAATAAAAATACATGGTTTATAGAGTTTAAGGCAAGTCCAATTTACTATTTTTCAATACGTACAATTTTGCTAATGCCACAAATGCAGCACATGTAAGATTTATTATTTCTTAAGAATTGTAACCATTCCCTTAAATAAAGTAATGTGGAAATAGTTGGACATTAAGACGTAAACTGGACACAAAGGGCAACTTTTGAGCAAAAATGGTAGTTAGTTTTTTTAAGCAAAACATGTAACTGAATGTTATTTTTGAGTCTTTATTTAGTTTTATTTAATTTGATTGTTTTAAGGTTTTTAGTTTATTCAAGTATTTTAAAGAATCTTTTATCTATTGTCTATTGGCTTTTAATGTTTTATTGTTTTTAATAATTCATTGCTTCTGGTTGAGTCATATTTTATTTTCTTGTGCAGCATTTTGGAAACTGTTCATAAAATGTGCTATAGAAATAAAGTTGGATTGGATTTTTTTGTATAATGATTAAAGTGACAGTCTGTAAATATTCAAAGTGAGGAGAGAGAATACAATTTCAAAGTAAAGAATCAAATTCCTCCCTCCCTCTATAACCCGAAAGCCCTTCTGAGGAGAACAGGAAGAGAATTTTCAAAATTATAAGATCAAGCTCCTCCCCTTCCTCCTGATTGGACCTGACAGGCCAGTTCATAGGAAAAGCTTGTCTCATTGGTCAACGCAGGAGGATACTAGACTCTGATTTGCAAGACCAGGTGATCGAAAAATTGTATTACATTTAGACCTCCAGACTATCACTTTAATTGATTGATTAAGTTAGTAATCATGTCAGAGGCCAACAATAATCATCAAACTCAAGGCTAACAGGTTTGACATGTCTGACATCGGGAATTAAAAAAATAAAATACTGACTTTTAAAGCCCCACAGAGAATATTTTCAGTTTAAAATCTAATATTCAGCAATGTTCAGATAAAGTTTGGAGGGTTATTGCAGGTCACGGTTTTGAAAAGAGCTCAGGATTGCGTACAGAGAAAGTATAAGGAAAAGGAGTTATGGTTTTAGGGCTGCAGGAGAGGAAGGCGGACACAGAGGGAGAGGCAGGGTCACTCTGTCGTGTACCGTGCTAATGTTTTCTTGGTTGCGTTTAACTCTCTCCATCTCCGGGGTTTTGGGCATAGCTGTCCCTCCGCCCAGGTCCTCCCTGTACTGAATCTTTGTAGAGAATGACAAAATTCAAAATTAGGCTACTTCAGCGTCTACTCAAGGTTTTGGAGAAAGTCGTGATACAAAACATCTACACACACATTGTTTATTACTGTAGCTATAATCACTGGGTTTTTAGTTTAGGTTATTTCAGCAGTTTGCATTCTTAACTCTTACCAAATTCACTCATCATACAGTTATGGAGTCTCAAAAGGAGTAGACTAAACGTATTTGGTGATCAATAGGAGCACAAGACAATAAATATATACACAGAAATAACATATAGCACCACTGAACATAACAAAAAAGCAGATTTTAGACGTTAACAAAACACAAAGTGACACAGCACCCAAAACAACATTACACACCACATCTGGGTTAGCGAAAAAAGAAACACGTATTAACTTTCCAAATTGTTAAAATGATTTCTGGGCTGCAAGTCAGAGTCAGTTAAAGTAATGGGGGTAAGCGATAAATAAATAGCGGCGCTGGCTGTTGTTGTTATTTAAAAAAAGGAAACACGTTTGTTAAGTTTGTACCGAGCTGAAATTCTTTGTGTTCTCTTTCACACGGAGCATTTCCGGAGTGTCCTGCACTGCGGACACTTTGCCCTTAATGTTTTTATGGTCTGACTGGTACTGATTCTACAGGAAGAGAAAATGATTATGATGCTACGACGAGAAAGCAAAGAGGACACGTAATTATGCAGAAACAACATCGACAACAAGAAAAATGCAATAACTTTACACCAAACATAGGGAAGAAAGAGAAGGCTGGATAAAAGAGGGGAAGACTTGTACCAAAGCAAATTTAAACAAAGGAAGGATTGTGAATCAAACATCAAAACTGTATTACCACTACAACTGATTACACTACTAACTAGGGATGGGAATTGGTAAGATTTTATTGATATCAATACCATCAATAATTTTACCTATCGATTCGATTCTTTATCGATTCTCTTATCGATGCCTGACTTGTCTGTGTGTTGGGGAAAAGCAAGGAATGAATGTGCTTTCGATAAACTCTATCAAAAAAGACACATTGTTAGTTTTCCCAAGAAAAAATATGTATTAAATAAATGTCTATGAATAGGACAGGCTGACCGATAATGGGGTGAGCAGGTCGTTACAGACGCTCTACTTCAAAGTTTTTTACCCACAGGTGAGAGTAGCTGTGATTAGAGGGGAGGAGCCGGGCCAACCCCAACTCCTCCCATTTGGTCTTTATCTACGCTGCGTGCTGAGCGTAACTTTGTTCACTGACGAAGCCTTTTGGATGAGAGGCGAAACGTTTGGAGACCTCAACTACCGAGTACAGAAGATGACTCAAGTACCTTCATTGAAGATTTATTAAATAAAACAAGTTTCTAAATATACTGTGGCTCCTGCTGGCACTCAGCCTGCCTGACATCCTCTAATATAATGGTAACAGTTGTACTTTTCAACAAGTGTCTGTAACTTGTAACAGACTGATGTTGTTTTGTAACACCTAAACAACAGGACTCGGTCTCAGCCCAAACCCTACAGATTTTCATCTATTTCTGCTTCATCCGGCGCTGCATTCTCCTTCCGCTCATATAATGCACTCATGGGCTCAGAGCACAGCGGCTCGGGGAGACAGCGGGCGCAGCAGCGAGGCACTGAACCCTGTGTGTCATGTCAATAGCGACGTATCGAAAGTTTGTAAAGAAACTCCAAAGTCGGCCAATACATGCAAATAAACTGAGCGTTCACAGCAGCAAAGTGAAAAATGTAGAACTGACACATTTATTGCAATGGACTGTTTTAATCGACGACACCCTTCGTCTCTCGTGAACGTGTAAAACGGAGAGGAAGGGCTAAGCGGAGGGCTAAGGGTAGAATTGAGATTGGGCTTCCTCTCCATGTTTCCCTGCTTACTTCGAGGCAGCGTCAATAGACTCGGAGAACTACATCATTACGCACGTGTGTGTAGCTCCGCGGCGCGCTATGGTGTCCGAAAAAGGGAAAAAAAGAGTGTTTCAGAGCGGGAGCATCGATAAGAGGGATCGATAAAGAAGTAGACGTCCGGTTCCGATGCTTCGCTCAAACAGAACCGGGTCTTCTTGTAGAACTGGCTCTCGATTCCCATCCCTACTACTAATTAAATACATCAATACTGTCTATAAAAATGCCCACAGTCGATATTATATCAGAAGCAAGAGACCATTCAACATCCAAGCTTGTTTATGATTAAATATTTGTGAATGGAGGACTTACGGTGCTGAAGTTCTTCTGGTTCTCGCGGACCCTCTGCATCTCGGGGGTGTCCAGCACCGGCACATAGTGGGACATGGTCCTCTCAGCCTCCTCCCTGTACTTTTTCTGTTGTACAAAGTCAGAAGATGTGTGATTACTGATGAATGATTTATGACTAGTCTAGTGTAGAGAGCCGCCACTCTCTATACGCTCATAATGCGCTGTGTGCGTCGGGCATCAAGTCTTCAACCACGGAGACCAATGTGATTGAATGGCATTGTACAGTATTTGCGCTGCTCTTTTAACGCAGCTTTATTAACAAAAGAAGGCCCGTATTCAATGAGAACGTTGAAAAAGAAGAGCTGTGCCAATGCAACCAATAATACAACGCTTGTAGGAATCTCCGTGACTTCCCGCATGGCCCGTTCATTCAAACGTAGTAAATTTTCTAGCAAACTTAAGTTCAGATGTTCTGACAAAACGTTTACGTCATGTCATGTTCTCTGGTGCCTGTGCTCGCAGCGGCAAGTGAAAAAGCAAAGAGGGGAAGACGCAGAGAGAGATGACACATCTGAGCTGAAGTGCACTGCAGCTGCAGGGCTGGAGCAGAGAAACTCAGGTTCTGGGGGACTATTAAACTGTTACATCTCACTTAATGAATTTAATCCTACAGATATTTTTGGTGTAGTTTCGAGAGTGTGTTTAATGTTAATGAGCTACCCCTTCTCCCCGAACTGCTTTTTTTCTGATCAGGGCAACAAAATGGCCTGCAGCGGCCCTGGACTCATCGGTCGGCGCCTTATAAAGAATCAGAGGTCATTGAGGGTCGTCTGAAATTAGCCCAAATTTTCCCCTTCCCTGATGGACACCTGAAAAATCTACATTAGTGTGTGATGTTGCACCTGGCTGACGATGTTCCTCATCTGCTGAGCGTGGATGATGTCGGGAGTGTCAATCACAGAGGTGAAACTGGCTCTGTCCATCTCGGCCGTGTGCTTGTACTTGTTCTGAATCAAACAAGACACAAAATCTTTAGTCACTCAATTACTGCTGATGCAAACTACTCCTCACACTACTGTTGAGTAACTATTAGGAGTACTAGCTGCTACTTGTGCAGTCGAGAACATAGTTTATAATGTACCTGGCTGAGGATGTCGGTGGCGTTCCTGGCTCTCATGAAGTCTGGGGTGTCAGTGGCCAAAGCCAACATGCCTTTGCCTTTGATCTCCTGCTCCAGAGACTTCTTGTACTCTCTCTGTGAACACGGTCGGGTGGAGAGGTTTACAGGAGGGGAAAATGTGACAGATTTATGGGGATCGACTAAGGGCTGCAAACACCTGGGGAGAGTGACCAGTGGATGCAATGACGTGGGGAGTGACAAAGAAAAGGGAATGTACCAGAAAAACTTAAATAATAATAACAACTGGTTCACATCATGTTAAACTAGTCAAGAGTGTTTTAGTAGAGTGTCTTAAGAACACAGAAAAGTTATTTGAGGAACATACTCTATTCCAGGGATGGACAAGTTTGAGCGGTTCAATTTGATCACTAGTGAAGAGAAGGGGGCGTCGCCTCCCCATAAGGACCACGACTCATGGATACAATATTAACATTGTATGTCACATAGATTTTAAAGAGGGGTTGGGATAATTCTCCAGTGCATTTTCAAAAGAATAATCAGTATTTCAGGAGATTTGGGAGAATTTTAAAATGCTTATATCACAGTCATTATGTCTTCTTGTGTTAAAGGTGCATTATGAAACTTTTTATGCAGGAAAAAAAAAGTTGTTATTGTGCATATTTGACGCTGTAGTGACCCAGCGGCTGTATGAGTGGTCAGCATGGCGCCTTTACTTTCGATCACGGTAGTTTCTACAGCGCTCCAGGATCAATTGTTTGTAGGTTTTCTGGTGAGAGGGTCCGTCAGCAGTGAAAACCTTCCAAACAATATATCCTGGCGCGTCCTACAGACCACTGTGATGGAAAGTAAAGGCGCTATGCTAACCACTCATACAGCCGCTGGGTCACTACAGCGTAAAATACGCAAAATATCAACTTATTTTTCCACATGAAAAGTTGCATAATGCACCTTTAAGCACACTTGAAAAATTTTACGTTAAAATGCATTAAGATCACTTTCAAGTAAAATGAGGTTTATCAAAATGATCTGGGGGTCCAGAGGATATTATAGGAGTAGGGCTGGGCGATATATCAATATTTAAGATATATGATATATTTTTAAATGAGATATGGAATTAGACCATATCGTGTATATCGGGATATTTCAAATTCAGATAAGCTATTAGTTAACAAAAGAAACAGGTAATCTCAATAGGATTTTTTTAAAGTGTATCTTATTCTTAAACTGAGCACTTTATTTTGTTATCTCTTTATATATAAATGCTGCCATATTTATTTTCTAGGCTATTTTTATTAAGATGTTTTTTTATTTAAATGTGCACCTTACTGAGCTTTATTATACAGTGTTTATGTTTACATTTATAGTGAGTTTTCAATAAACCTACTCATATTTGGCCTTGACTTTGACTTAACATTTCACTTCACAGCTCTCACTTTGCGGAAAAAAATATCGGGATATATATCGTATATCGATATTCAACCAAAAATATATCGTGATATGACTTTTGGTCCATATCGCCCAGCCCTATGTCTGAGGGCTGGATTTGGTCCCGGTCATGACGTTGCCCACCCCCGATCTATTCTATTCTCTAAGAAGCTTAAGCGTAACTCTAGCAACAGGCAAGGCAACAACAGCTCAGTCAGTTACTAAGACATGATGTGTTCAGTTTTGTATGGCAGGGGAAAAAAAGTACTTCTGCCCCAGTGCCTCATTATCAAAAGGAACCAGATTTGACTCCAGAGTAATTTCTCAGCAATCTGTTAATGTCAAAGTGGACCACAGTATTTGGATCACAAAACAGGAAGTAAAAAACAAAACAACACAATATAACGAGTATAAATAAAGGGAGGGTGAAGCAGTTGTATTAGTGATGTCATCGAGCAGGAACAAATGGAGCAAATGCGTTTTAGTTGATGAGGTTTTAGGTTTGGATGGAGCGTGTCGGAGTGAAGTGTGAACAGGAGTCACGCTGATGGATGGAAGCACAGCAGCAGCTGCAGCAGCCTCTTCTTCCATCTGTGAATCAGTCGTACCTCAGACAGGATATGAGTGGCGTTTTTCGCTCTCAAAAGATCAGGCGTTTCCTCCACAAGAGTTATCCCTTTACCCTTCACTCCCTCCTCTAGATCCTTCCTGTACTCTTTCTACAGGAGGCAGAGGACAGCAGAGTGCACAGTTTGGGCAGGCACAAGCACAAGGCATAAACAAGACAGTAATGACGGGCTCAAAGTCAATACCCAGACGTTTTGGAGCGCAGTGTTACCCATACATTAACAGGAGTGGTTATCTACTGCTACGGCTGGCACCAAACGTAAAAAACAATATAATAATCAAAGCAGGGTTTATATACGCAGAATCAAGTCAAATGTAATGCTTTTTAATGCCATTTTAAATGCCCAAATACTACGTTTTAATGCCATTTTATTTCTTGAGATTTGCGAATACCTCATCAGAGGACAGAGAGTTGAACAAAACGGGAAATGGAAAAAAAAGTAGATTTCAGAAACACTGCAGCTACATATGTTTTAGACTTAAAGGGATACTTCAGGATTTTTGACATAGGGCCTCATTTCCTAGTTATCCAGAGTGTTGTTGATGTCTGGAGATATTTTTTTCTTAAATTCATGCAGTTCTTATATTTGAAGAGTCTAGTGGCGCTAGGCTAGAGCAAGGCTAACGCATTTCTATGGTAAAGTTTAGCCTGCATTAAAAACAGTCTGACCCACTCCACAGTGCACCTGAGGTAAATCACTTATAACACCAGACTAACCATATAAATGTCTGTGTTAATAGAATATTTTTGAAATATAACTGACCTTGTATCACATGAATTACCGCATTTTGAGGGACTATTTTCTCGCAGATCACTCCGCCGCTGCGTTAGCTTACAGCCACGAAGCTGATGCCGCTCAAATATAAGTTATTTTAAATGCAAAATGGTTAAAATTATTCTATTAACACAGACATTTATATGGTTAGTCTGGCGTTATAAGTGATTTACCTCAGGTGCACTGTGGAGTGGGTCAGACTGTTTTTAATGCAGGCTAGACTTTACCATAGAAATGCTTTAGCCTTGCCCTAGCCTAGCGCAACTAGACTCTTCAAATATAAGAACTGCATGAATTTAAGAAAAAAATATCTCCAGACATCAACAACACTCTGGATAACTAGGAAATGAGGCCCTATGTCAAAAATCCCGAAGTATCCCTTTAAGCTTTGGTATTTTCGAGGAACTTGTTTGCGCTATGTCATAATTTTCCAATACATTTTGATTTAATGCCACTTTAATGTTTTTTAATGCTTCGCAGAAAGTAAACTGTTCACTAATCCCACTTAATTTCCTCTTTCAGTGTTTGTACAGGAAGTCAAATTTAATGCTCCTTCAAAAACTGGACATACAGTACACTTGTGTACTCAAAATAGTCATTGGAATATTAGCGCAGTTATTTTAACGAAGCACAAAAACATATTTAATGTATGGGTAACAGTAGCGTAGACTGGAGCGGTTGACTTTGGCAAATACCCTGGTAAAAAGACAAGACGCATTATACAGTACATCATTGGAAGTGATGGAAAAGGTACACAATACATGAAATACAAAGCGTGGGATGCACAAATACCAAATTTAGTCTCAGTATTGCAAGTAGTTGCTTGTTTATCATTGCAATGTTGCTTCTTTTACAGTAAATTCAGTATTTGTGCAAACTCTGATGGACGTGTTGGTTGACCTGTTCAAAGATCTCATGCCAAATGCAACAGAGAAAGAGCTTCCAAAGAGACAGTTGTTAGAGGCTGAGAAGTACGTGAAGGTTTGACAGATGTGGGCTTAAAATATACTACTTTCTCAAGCAGCAAAGCGTACAGAGCACTGTTGAGACAAGATGTAGCTTCTGTAGACATGTGCCGCGCTTTATTTGTGATGATACAGATTTGGGGATTATATTTTAGCCATGACTAGATAATAAATAGATGATAATAGGACAAACTCAATGGGTTTGGTCTCAAGACTGACCTTGACTAAATCGTAATGGTGGTATCAAAAGGCAAGAGTGATTAAATAAATAACGTAAAGCTTCATGATATAATACTTTACTGTTAGGAAGGGAATTTATCTTTAAAATGTGCACCTTATAGAGCAAAAGGGGTGTAAAAGAGCTCACTGAACCACTCAGGGATTTTTAAAGTCACACAAAAGAGGAGGAAAGCAGAGAAATGACTGATATTTTAAAGAAGTGAAACATGCAAATGGTAAACTGAGTGTGGCTGTTGTGAAAGGAAGGAAACTGGTGCAAAGAGAGTTGCTTTAAAGTCATTTGTTATTGCTATAAAGGATGGTGGGAGATCAAAAGGTGGAAGAGGGGAAAGAGTGGATGAAATACTGGATCTCGTCCGTTACCTCGCTGGCTATTCTGGTGGCGTGTCTGACATGAATCATGGCGGGCGTGATCTCCAGTCCAGAGAGGTTCTTGCCCCTCATAGACTCCTCAAAGTCCTTCTTATAGTCTTTCTATCGACGCAGGCAGAGAGACACAGGACAAGACAACAGACCGGGCTCAGCGACACTCATGCAACACGGAGCTCCCACAATGCACCATAGACCACATATATGGAGTCTGAAAGGGCCGTTTTAATAAAAGATTTACTATTAGGCTACACTTAAATGGTGCGTACAGGCGATTCCCAAAGTCCCAACAATAAGAAATCACTCTTTTCAAACATGTTTTTCCTCACAAATGTACGCAGTAATTCATAAACAAAGGGGGAAAGGAACTACTTTAACGAACGATGAATTAATGATGTATTGTCTTCAAAATAAAGACACAGAGACATGGAGAGGAGCAAAGAGGTTCAAATACATAAATATTGGAAAATACTAACGTTAGCTTCATGCTACATGCTAACCTCTAGCTTCGAGCACCGTTTTATCCTTTCTACTGGACAATCTGACCAAAACATTCTAATGGAGCCGATTTTATCTTTATTTGTGTGTGCTAAATATGTTTATAGACCGCCAGAAAATTGTGAAAATTATGATTTCCAAAACAAACTTCCTTCCCCCTTGGCTAGGCCAAGCTCCCTTGCATGAAGCGATGCATGTGTATCTATGCATGGACTAGACAAGGGGTTGACCGACATATCGGGTATATATGGGGAATTTACAATATCGGGTATCGGCAGATATAATGCCTGGCTGATATTTCTGTAAGTGACATTGTCATGAAATCATGATGATCTGTGACAAGTTTGTACACCTCGGATGCTCAGATCTTTTTTAGATTTGATGTTGTAGACGCTTGTAATTTTGAAACCATTAGAGAGAGAGTGACTTACCGATTATGGTTTTGGAACCTGCAGATTTGTGTTTTTAAAACGAGCTTCATCTGAAGTACCAACTAAACATGAGTCTTTAATAAATCAGCCCTATATCTCTAATACAGCGCCCCCTGCTGTCACAGGCAACACTGGCACATTTTAACATTTAGAAGCATCAAACGCATGATTATAAATGCATTATGTACATTACATTATTAAAATATTTGGTGCCTATCAAGTTCCCCAAATATCAGCATTGGCCTTAGAAAAACCCATATTGGTCGGCTTCTAGCATGAATAACCTCTGAAGGCCCCCCTGGGTCCTCGGACATCACTGTAAATGTTTGCTTTGACGACTATCAAAGTGTAGTCATCATATAAAGATGATACAATATATTCAATGAAAGCAATTATTTGTTATTTAAATTACATTATAAAAAGCTTCAGATACACCCAAGCGACCATCTACAAAGGGCTTAGAAAAATACCTATATAAATACTACTCATTGTATCTACACACACAATGCTTAGCGTTCAATTCGTTTCTAAATACATTCAAGTATTTTTAAAGTTTCATAGTAACATTTCAGTCTCCATATATGTAAGAACAAAGATACTTGCAACATTCACATTTACACACATTACAAGCCTAACAGGCAGAATGCAATCTTCACATTGCCTTTTAGCATTGTATGAAGCTGCAGCACAGTTAAATTACTCAAGTTGTCCCGCCAAAGTAAACAATAACAACTACCTCTGATCTACCAGGAAAGGCAATGTATAGTGCATGTCAAAGCATTGTAATAGAAAGTATAAACGCTAACTAGCATATCACATTTGACCTTATGCGAGAACAGTTATTACAGGCAGATTAAGTCCACACAATGTATCTG
Source organism: Neogobius melanostomus (assembly GCA_007210695.1). Taxonomy (NCBI): domain Eukaryota; kingdom Metazoa; phylum Chordata; class Actinopteri; order Gobiiformes; family Gobiidae; genus Neogobius; species Neogobius melanostomus. The sequence continues at coordinate 104,964 of VHKM01000152.1, forward strand.
AAAGACGGGACAGGGGAGGTACCTGGCTCTGCATCTGCTGGGCCTCTTTAGCGGTCACATACGTCGGGGTCTCGAAGTCCAGCATCGGTTTTCCCTTCTCCTTCTCATACTTCTCCTTGTACCTCACCTGATTTCAACAACAGCATTATGTGGGTCAGCTGTACTAAAACACTTGTACGGAGACATATTGTATATAGATATTGGTACAAACTAGGCACAAATACCAAAGAGCTGTGAGGAAACCCAACATTAAGTACACATTTTACACTTTTTCACCCTTTTCATCCAGTGTTGATGCAAATGTAGTCACACTCACGTTGCTCTGCAGCTCTGACGCCTCTTTGTGGTGAAGTTGCTCGGGCGTGTCCGTGATCATGTGGTAGTGACCCTTACTTTCCTCAAATTTCTTCTTGTACTGGTACTACGGGGGCAAGACCAGTCAAGTAACAGCTCAGTAATGAGAGAGATAATTACGAGATCTTTGTGGTATTTATTAGAGACGTTGGATGGTACGGTTTTAGTTTATGGTGGAAATCCAAATGTTAAGTGGCAACTTGCCCACAATTAGTAAAAGGTGGATTATTGAAAAAAAGGGAGTTTGTTAGGGGACTAATTATTATTAAAGAAACAAGAGGAAAGACGGGAGTGTTTAAACATTTGATACATTTCCTTTTAGTTAAGGAGAGTTGGGTAAAGTTTGGAGGGTTGTCAAAGGGCAAGGAGAGGATGGGTAAGGGTCACTACCAGATGAGGACAGGTGTTTAAATGATGGTAAATGATGGATGAGTGTTATATTTGAAAGAGTGTTAAGAATACAAGTTATAGACCTTGTGTTGCAAGTATCTGAGACCAGTCGGGCAATTTCCAATGGAGTTACTCTCATCTTTTGAATGCCTTGAGCTTATTGTAACATGCTAAGTGACCTGCCTTTAAGAAAATGAATGTTTTCTGAATTTAAAAAGATGTGATTGGCTAAAAATGCACATCCTTCAATAAACAAAACATAAAGTACTGTAGGTCTACTTTCATCGTCTTATAAACAACCTCAAATTATAATCAAACTAGTGTAAAGTGTAAAGTGCAAAGTGATTGATATCTTATTCCATTTTGTTCCAGTAAATAGGACTCAATCTCAGTTGGTCTCAGTTAGTGTGGCATAAACCGAAGCGCAGAGAACAGGTTATGACAGTGGCTCTGCAGCGCCCCCCGTGGAAGTGTAGTGTTAATGCAGTAGTGATGGGTGAGGGGTCTTACGGTGCTGGACAGTTTGCTGGTGCTCAGACCGTGCTGCATGGACAGAGACTCTGCCATGTCTGTCACTGGCTTGTGGATCTTCTTCAGGTCACCCTTGTACTTCACCTGGAGACAAGCATTATGTTAATCTAGAGTGGCACAACACAAACTGTATTTAAAGAGATGATATGAATGTTTTACGAGATTGATTTAGGGTTTCGAGACTATCCAAATATTTATATATCTACACTAAATAAAGGGCAACAAGACATACAACTTTCTATAGACATAATTTACAGTTTCTCTCAACATTGTTCACAAATGTCTTAGAGAGCACTTCTCCTTTGTCAAGAGAATCATCCCTCACAGGTATCAATATGACACAGGTGTGCCTCTGGCTGTCTACAATAAAAGGACACTGATATTTAAGGGCATAATTTTGGCACAATTATTTGAATAACTTGTAATGTGTTTTAATGCCTCGCTGAAGCCCAGTAATAGTTTGGTCAACTGAATTTTCAGTTATCTTGACAGCTTATTCGAGAAGAGCTGCTTATTTGTACACAGTCCCTCCGGCTTTTCCAACCCGGAGGCGATACTACCCTGGCCTAAGAGCTGAATGGGGCTCGGGCGGCTGTTTGCCCAGAAAAAGCGATGGTCCGAGTTCAGCTATGGACATGGTTATAATGTGTATTAGATCGAGGATAATGAAAACATTAGCATTAAATCACTGTGACTTTGAAGACCGTTATCTTAGCAATGTTTCGTTTATTAAGAGCAACTAAACCCAAATCAAGTTTTTTTTACTGATAAACTGTCTCAATGGGTGTCTCATAGTGTTGTCTACTGGTCCCTGACATTATTCTGACATTATAGCGCAAACATGTGTTAAATCCTAACTTTGGCCTGAAAACGAATGGGTTGCGCCCCTTCAGGGTTAACTCTGCTACTAAATTAGAATTTCCTGATTGGCTGGAGACGTGTCCACGGCCTCCACAGAACGTCATAAGCCGCACCAGCTCCACACATCGTCACCAGGTGCTGCCAATTGTCCTGCCCATTGTCCTGCCCCATGCACCTGTGGTATATAACCAAGTCCCTCCCACGTAATCTGTCTGCTGTGATTGTGCCAATGCAAAGGCCCACACACACGTCACCCCCAAACTTCAGAGACCGCCTCTTTCACGGCAATTTTTGACTTTTGTTTGTGGGCGGGGAAAGGCTTTGGCACGCCCGTTTAGTTACTCTTTAAGGTGAAGTAAACTGAAAATGGTGAAGCAGGTGGTCATTTTGAGATGGTATTCTTTGGAGCAGGCACATTTTTGAAAAGTGTCATCCCTTTGTTTGTTCATGTAAAAAAAACATGTGCGATGTGTTGAAAACAGAAGCAGCAGAAAAGATAAACCGCAGACAAACCATGTGCACTGTTTGGGAAAGGCTTAAGTGGGACAGGTTAGACTTATCATTAGAGCATTGGTTTTCAACTGGGCGTCGACCCTCAAGAATTGCC